>DWFO01000325.1:0-21948 GCA_018246595.1 Mimoniades nurscia nurscia
CGTTAACGTAACGTTGAATCCTTTCATGTTTTCGCAGACAGCACCGAGCACCAAATACCTCCAAATACCTAAAATCAGAATAATACCAAATACCTAAAATCAGAATAATACCAAATACCTAAAATCAGAATAATACCAAATACAATACCAAATACCTAAAATCAGAATAATACCAAATACCTAAAACACCAGAAAATAATATCAAATACCTAAAATCAGACGTGCTTCTTCTACAATCACCACTCTCCATATACGAACGACGATTTAGGAGCCGCATGCTTACAGTTAACATTATTTTCTTCAGTGAAGTATTAATAAGAACTTTAGTGCACTATTTCGACAAGATCATTCAATCTCTTTATTAGTTGATCGCTGTCTGTATATCGGTGTAACAGTTACAGCTTAACAAGGCAGCATGGCCATCATTATCCACGTGAAGGATCTGGGCGTATGAAATGAGATAAGAATTAGTGAGCCGTTTCGTTTGTGTATCGTAGCCTCATAACCTATTCCATAGTGCCTACCTCTTCGGGGATAACAGGCGTGATGTTACGTTTTTTCGTTTGTGCGATTTTTCCAAGCAACTTTTGAGACTTCGAGTGGCATGCTTTTTTAAATATACGCGCAACTTTAACATTCATCTTAATACAGAGGCTCTACAGACTAATTCAAGGCTAGGTACGAATTCCTATCATTCTTCATTTACTGTATTTTAAACATATTAGAATGTATGCTGTTATACTCGGAAGTACTAAATTTCTGTAAAGTTAATAATGATTGGTGAAAATTTTGAGATGAGCTCATATGTAGCAAAATCACTGACAATTTTAATAATTTAAATAATTATATTATTTATGTAATACAACTATGTAGAAAAGTAACATCAAGCATCTTAACATAATACGGATCCCGGTTGAATTTAACTTACAAGGACAGTTTACCAATATTGTTCTAGTAACGCTCTTTAAAAAAATACGCAAAAAAATATCTATAATCAACAAAAATTACAATATGCTTTACGGAGTGCGAACGGTAAGTGTTCGGTTCAGTGCGCTGCATTCTTAAACACGTTCAATGTGGCTAATGTTAGGTGCCGAGATTAGAGACATGGCCACTAAACGCGTGGACACGTTTCTTGTCGAGCTTCTGAGGCTTTCGGCACAATATCAGTGTAGCTCAAGCAAATAGTTTCAATAAAACAATCACAATCGAACACAGTTGTATGCGAATGGAATTTTGGCCAAAAGTAGTTCATTCATTCAGAGTTCCGTTCATGTAGACGCTCGAAAAGCATCTGACAGATGTCAATTTTCCTGTGCTCAATTATTTAGTATAATTTTATATTTTGAAAGATTTTTTACTGAACAAACAGAAGAAAATTTCCTTTTAAATTGCTATAATCTTTTATTCAACGAATATAATGGTATAGCTATCGCAGTATAAACCACAGTGTTATATAAATATTATTGCCGGAAACCGCAAAATTTAACAGAAAATTTATATTATGTATATGGCTTCCCGTCGCCCGTCGGTATCACTCTTGCATGAGTTACCTAGACGTAATTATTACCGTTAATATCTATTTCTAATGATATAATTGATAGTCGATTCTTTATTGTATTTTAATTTCAGTTGGTTGATATTTCATATTGCCCCATATTAATGAATTATATTGCCAGTATAGAATCATTTTAAAACACTTTCAGTTTGTTCAGTTTTTCTTTTTGCTATTCTATATGTGTATTATATTTGTATGAACAAAAACAAAACTCTTATAATATCATAATTGTGTAATAATCGAAATACGAGTAGATAAAACTTTCTGGACTTTTAAAACTATTGATTTGAGAAATCAAGTGTTGACATATTACGAATGACACAGTATGAAAGATTACAGTATTGCAATGTTACAATATTAGGGCTGATTTAAATGATACCATGTTATAATTTTTTTAAAGAAGTGGAAATACGGTACAGGCCGTTCGTTCACAGTAATCATTTAAAAATAATTTAATTATTACTAAATATTTAGACAACATTTAGCTATAATGGTGAAGGGAAACATCGTGAGAAAACTTACACACCTTAGAATCTAAAAAAATGTTCTCTAAAGGCGTTTAAAGTTAACTCGCATTTAGCTAGCATGGCAGACTATGGCCATAACCCTCCTTCTTATTCTGAGGGGATACTCTACTTCGAACAGTGGAACGATAAAAGGGTCGGAAAAAAAGTTTAAATTATTTTACTATATTCTACAACATTGGCCTGCTACAAATCCAGATATCGTGTTCAAGTTAGAAAAACCCAATTATACATTGCCCGACCCGGGGCTCGAAATGCAAAGGCAGTCAATGCAGTGTAATCACCGCCTGGTTACCATAACCCAGGCATTTTCGGTCCTAAGTTAGTATCAGATTCCCGTGTATAGAAACATCCAAAGATATTGTTATTAATAGCGTAGTATCCGCTCACCGCGCCCGCTGCCCGCCTGGCCGCGCGTAAGGTATTGTTACAGGGAATGAATCCGGCCGATTGACGATCGTTGATACAGCCGGCCGGGCGTAACACTATCCGCGGTACACGCGATATGAGGGCTAGCGTTACCTATCACATCTCGCGCGAGGCGGCCACTAGGTACGTACATACATCGCGATAGAGATGTATGTATGTGTATATCGTTTGAATGTCAACTGTACTGCTTCTGAGCCGTCTAGATGCGTAACAAAGTTTTTACGGCAGATTGAAAAAGTTTTATTTTAGGGAACTAAGCTGTTTAATTTTTTTTAAGATTTTATTTTAATTGAGATATATTTGGCTGTTAAAAACGACATTATAACGTATGTGAATGAAATAGATATGTGTAAAGTATAATTTAAAAATTTCCTTTAAATGTATATGTATGTACGTTTTTAATGGTATGTTTTTAGGTATATACAACATTTAAATTTTTTGTGTGATCTTTTTATATTGTTACTATGTATTAACACCTCACGATAAGTGCCGTATTATATTTGAATTGCATAATATACATTTATAAGCTCTCAAAATTCCTTGTGTCATTGTTTTTTATAGCTTTTAAAATGTTTACGTACAACCGCTCACAGCTGTTAAAATGCTAAATTTTGGCACAGTTAATGCTGTGAAAATGTAATAATTTTGCGTTTAGAATGAACGAATGTAATAAAAATTTCTTGTAATATTGGAAAATGTATAGAAAAAGTGTTGAAAATCAGAAAATGTCGTATCTGTGGAGCCGCGAACAAGCTTCTCATTTACGTATATGCAAGAGTAAGCAACGTCAGTGCTCTTTCAGAAGGAAAATCAAATCAGTACCGCATCACAGGACACGACTCACCTATTTAGAACTGCACTATTAATGTCTTTTTCCTGGTTTCCATATACAGTATGATTTTAGAAGTAATCTAGTAGCAGTATTAGGTGTGTGATGCGAATGTAATTTGACAGTTGACATTTAATTGACAGTTGACATTTACTTGACAGTTGAACATTGAGTTTTAATAACGTCCGTTTTTATCGCAGCCGTTACGCTTTACTATACCTAAGCATTTTGTGGATCAGTAGAAATACATTTTGAATGCACCTATTATCCAGATGTCCTATTATTATCAGATGTCCTGTTTTACGGCTGTTTTCAAGAACTATTTATAATTTATAAGAGCACAAATTGGCTGATCTCTTCGCACACACAAAATACATTATTATTCTTGGAATCGATTTTTATCATACGGCAAGTGGTAACGAAAATTGCCGCCTACAATTTACAAGGAATATTTTTTTCACGAATTCAAACACGTTACTGACAGAAGGTAGCCGAGCAACACGTAGAACAATAATTGATTGTATGAATCCGTTGCGCACTACAAAAATGTATCAGACAATATCGGGAGCGATTATCAATTTGGCGTCCCGCTCGCACGCGAGCACACCGGGACGTGTGAAAGGGAAAGGGTGGTACGGTGCTATTTGATACGCGTTTTCCTCCGAAGTACAGGAGTGCGTGATTCGGTGTGTGCTTTTTTGTTTTCGTGGGTGGAATTATTTGTAAGGTTTCGTTATGTGTTGCTCATTACGGTACAAGCGCGTATCCTGCCGGCGGCGACCGCAAATGCGAGACATTACCAAGAGTTTGAACACACCTGATCCTTGCAGATGGAGTAGCGCACCTCTTTAATACCACCCCATTTGAGAGACGTGATCCCAATCTCCTAAATGGACGGCAGTTACGTTACTTTTTAGATCAGTTCAGAACTTGGATATTGAAGCATGTTACAATAGTTTCTGTGCAGGAGCAAGAACTTCAGGGCTATCCAATATTATTGATAGGTACATGTTTATTGATTATTACTCATCTCTATTTCGCCGTTGATCTGCAAACTTTCTTGTTGCAGGTCGTGGTATGTTAAGCAGATACATAAGAATATGGGGCATTAAAAATTTGTGAACACGGGCAATGCAGAATTAATATGATACATTGTATGTATTAATCCTATTTAAATATTAGATATACATACGTGTTTATGTTACATCCCGCCTGTAATCCCGAAGAGGTAGGCAGAGGTGAGTAGTACACCGTTTTACTAGTCATGTTCTGTGTTTCACTATATTATAGGTGGTGAGCCTATTGCCATGCATCGGGCCCGAATTCAGACTCCAAGCCACTGGTAGCAATTTTATTTTAGATTACCCGAGAATCGAACCCTAACCTCGATCAACAGTCGCATTTACAACCACTCGACGCATGAGGCATTCAGAGGCAGACAGGATATACATACCTATAGAGACATACATAGACAAATGGAAATGTCTGAAACGTTTTACGTACGACTTAAAAAATAAAAAAAAATACTAGACTTTCTCGTTACTATTTCTAGTTCTGCCTACCACTTCGGCGCTTCCATGTGTGATGTTACATTTAAAATAATACTTAATGATCAATAACCGTAATAAAATAACGTATTACGGACACATTGTTGATGTTTATATGAAAAATGTGCATATTGCCAAATTCACTACAATTGAAGATTCGTTCTGGTTTAGGAATAGCCTTAACACTTGAATTATCATTATTTTTTAAGAGCGCTATTGAAAAAAGAAATCTACAAATGTATACATTATACTCCAGCGTTGTAAGGTTTCAAAGAAAATTTATATTTCATCGACATTTCGCTGGAGTGGTTCGTTATGGCGCGGTAGAGTCAGTCAACCCAGTGCGACCGCAGAATGATCGTAACTATAAGATGTAGAGACTAATGCTTTTGCTTTATGTCCTGTGTTAATAAAAGAAGCCTTTTATTATACTCATCAAAGCATGAGTTTATTGAATTACACTATATTTTATAATACATTATACAATATATAATAACACTTTTCATGTTTCAATTTTTCTCAAAATACATATATTTTTAATATAAATATGACTTTCATACAGATTGGTATAGAATGCTATTAATATTAAGCGTAATATAAACAAATAATATGTTTAATTATTCTATTGAAATATCAATTCTCTGTTAAACTATTAATATCAACTGTAAAATATGTATATGTAACAGTCTAAAACGAAATGTCTGTAAATGTGGGCATATCTTAAAACTTTTATAAGACAAGTAAACGAGAAGTTTAGTCGATCAGCAAACACACTTGCCTGGTTTGCGGTTACCGCATTTGGCTGCGCGCTTACAAATTTACGTCGAACGAGAGAAAATTCGCTAAAATTAGCTGGTGAATGGAAAATACTGGCCGTTTCTAATGAGTTGGGGGAAATGTGAAAAGCTAAATAAGTTGAATTAGTTATTTACTGGTCATCGGTATGGCGGGCTAGACTGTTTCAAAATGGCCGCTCGCGCGGAAAATACACAGTGCTACTCGTATGTATAGATAACAATTGCAATGCATATTTTTTATATTTTAGAGAATATTTTTAAGAATCCGACTTTTTTAATTAAAAAGATAACAATGAAAATTTTAATAATACGAGCCAAAAAATTATTATTATTATTTAAATTTTAGATATTCATATTATTCTGTAAATTAATGGAATTTGAAATGGATATGTGATGCATGTTTTTGTTTAGCAAAATTAATCGATACGGTACATCGATACGACCGGTTGAAAGAAACAATTATACTTCTGTTCGAAGATAATACACGATGGGCTCAGCCCAGCTCATCCAGGAGCTGTGGTTTGCGGCTAGAGAGCTTAATTCCACCCGCACAGCTCCGCCCCTCATACGTTTTTATAGTTTTTAATATTCCTCACAACATCAGCTAATGGTTTTTTTAACAGCAGCTCAAAGCTCTTTTCTATTACATGTACGCGAGCTGATTGTTCAGGATTTGATATATCTATATCTGCACATTTCTTGTCTGGTACAAATTGTCATTGCCAAAATTGCCATTGCATTGTCAGAATGAAACGTGGTACCAAATTCTACGTTCCTTAACAGTGGGCTTAGACAAAATACTTTACCGTACGCGTTAAAGCCAAACGCTAAGGCCGTATGGAACTGTCTATACACATGCATGTGTATACTGGCCCCCACACTTTAACATTGACACTTAAAATATATTTATAAGGTAAGTTTAAATATTTAGAGGCCTTTTATTGTGTACAGGCCTCAATATGTACTCTACTTCATTAGAGTGTTCCAATAAAATACAATTACATAAATTGTAATAATGAGAGATATTGTAACAAAACATATAATATCATTTAATAATATCATTATCATACTCTTAAGTGGGCAATAATAGTATTAATGAGTGATAATAACGGTAAATATGAGAATAACTATGGAATGTCAATCTCGAGCTCAAAATACTCTTTTGTTTTCACATAAAGGCTCAAATCGATTTAGTCTCCTATTATTAAAGTTTTTTTCTCGCAGATAATGACAAAAATCTTTTTTAAATAAAGACATTTGGGAAGTACGTGTCCCAATTTTGGATCTATTTTAATCTGACCGTTGATGGTATTATAAAATTTATGACTCTAGCCTTAAAACATTAAATAATATATTCTTTATACATTTTCTGATAAAATAACTGTTATATCGTATTGTTATGATGGAGACAAACATCGTCACTAAATCTATACACCTCAGAGTTCTCATAAGTTTCTCTTAAGACGTACGAATTCTGCTAACTAACGAATTTGGCTAGCGTGCATGCCATGGCCTTAACCTTACACCCGTATTCCAATAGCAGAACGATAAAAGGATATGCTTGTCACATATTTATTTACATCATATTCACATAAGAAAATAATCCTTACGCTTATTGAGTCTTATAAAATTAATATTTATTGCATATACGTAATATTGTTGGACTATTTAGCTCTCAACGCTACTGTAATCGTTCATGATAGTATTACAGAAGCAAGTGTGTGTAGTTTTTGAGGTGAACAAGTTGAAACAAGGCGCGTGCGGCGTCCCGACCGTAAAGGCGGATAATCCCTGCCCGCTTATTACATCCCACAGTAGCACACGGATTGAAACCGCAGCTATTGGCCCCTCGATTTCTGCAGCCCCATCGATCTATAGGTAGTTTCGTTATCAAATTTTCACACGGACCCTCGCTCTAGCGCCAAGATTGACTTTATTTGAGTAAGTGTGACCACAGAACTACGCTTTGCCGTCGACAACTCCGCTCCAGTTCGCTACGGAGCATGATGGCCTAACAATTTTTTTTAACTCTCACCCAACACTTTGGCTGCTATGATATGAAATAGAGGATATCGGCGTACAAATAAAAACAATCGGTTGTTAGGTAGCCCCAGCGGTAGCCAATCATGTTGTCCGTCCGTGATATTATTGACCATCGAAATTGATCAATCAAATCGAAAATGTTGAAACGGAAATAAGGTGCGATGTAATGTTTTATTGAATTGAATGTTTTGTGCAGCTGATTCTTATTTAAAATAAGCGATTTAGGAAAACTGAGGGAATAAATTATTGTTTATAAATATTTATTGGTGAAATTGGGTAGCTGAGGTAAATTAACACCATCAACGTCCACAGGCTATTACATTCTTGTTGTCCTTATTATGTGCAATTTTAAGAACATAGCACTTGGTTTCAACTACACACATTTTATAGACGAATTTGAAAAGCGGTATAGGGAAGGATAAAGTAGCAGCCATAGCATCGGTTTTGTAGCTATAATATATGGGTTACACTTGAAGAGCTTTTGTTTGTCGGACGGTCGATGATAAAATAATCCTTAAAAATTCTAAGTATTTCATTATTTAGAGCGATTTTCAGTTCAATAAAAGATAAAATGAGCATTTTGCAATATAATTTGCACTATTCCATTAATAAAAACCACCTGCCGTGTCTACGCTGTGTAACTCTATGGGTTGACGGGCGTAATGACATTGTGTCGGCGGCCGTCTGTTTTTTCTCTGGATCGCATTTGAAGTTATTGTTATTATTATTTTCTCTCGTAGACCATCCAGAGTTTGACGACCTTTTCGTAACTATGCCCGATTTATAAACGTGATATCCGCTCTTGTGATACTTGGGAATGATGAGATGATGTTTTTACGTCACTTTGCAACTAACGGCCTACAAGTTTTACTGACGTGTTCATAAATCTCATATGAATAATCTTATAATCTCACATAACGTCATAATTTGACGTGTTCATTGTGGATGCTATATTTTCGTAATATTTAATCAACAAGCCTCAGCTATAATTTAGTTCTAGAAAATTTAAGAGCGACTTAAATTTCAGTTACCCACTTCAGGGGTCTCGGGTTCGAATCTTGGTTAGCAACTCAGTATAAAAGAATATTCATTGTAGAATTGAATATCACTTGCCATAAGAAATATATAATGAGGTAACATGAACACCTTAGAGTTTTTCATAATGTTTTCTAGGCGTGCGAAATGTCAGCGTGGCAGACATTGGCTGTGCCATTATCAAGGGTAACTCGTATCCAATAATGAAACAACAATATGGCTGATCATTATGATACAATAAGCGTAAATGATTAAGGCAAAATTTAATTCCATGTGACATGTAATAGAACAAATATGACCAGGTAAATGTTATAATTGCATAATATCAATTTAGCCATTAATTAAAAATATTGATAACTTAATTTACATGAACCAATATTTAATATGTATTACATTTATTTATAGATTCAATTTAAAATGTGACGTAAATAACAAGCTCTAGTAAAATAACAATTTTGTTAAAATTATGACTGTACATTTTTCTTTTCCCTGTACACATAATAACGGATGTATTTAATACAGTGTTGCTACACTCAATTATTACCCCTAATCACGGCTAGTCATAGTGTTAAATTATGAATCGGCCTATCTTACAAATGTTTTCCCGGGAACCTCTGTAGCTAGGGCTACCCCGAAAAAAACATATACGAGTGAAGTTGAAACAAGTGGATCATGTAGGTATGTATAATAAAATCTCATGTTCAATCAAATGGTTAATAGTGACAAAGTTGTTATTAGGGATCTAGCCGTTCCATTAGCTTGTAAGGGGGTTGAACCGACTGGTTCACCCTCTTCTACCCCGCTTCTGTTATGTATTAATACTGTATATAATGATTTTGGAATCAACGTATTTTAGTAAAAATATTTAATATTTTAGTAAAAATGTACTCTTTAATTTAATAATCTCTTTTGCTCTCTCTGTCTCTATTCTACCGAATCGACCTGTCTCCTATCATATTAGCTAGATAAATAGGAGTACCATATTATTTGGTCTATGTCTGACGCTAGTTCAAGTATAAATTATATTAATGTAATTACGAGTATTTATATTGAAGTTTTCCTTATGTTTCGTCAACATTTCAATTCATTTCGATTTATATGGCTTCAATATGTTTGTGTAAACAAACGTCTAGTTGTATGTATTTGCAATATAAATTTGTTTCACTGCTGTCCTTGTATATGTGTAGCACACATTCTTATTGTTAATTCTACCATAATATAGGATGTTCGTCTATATATGTAGTTATTTTAAATTTCTTTTAGTACATTAACGGGATGATAAAAAGAAGTTTATAAAAATAACGAAGACATGACATTTCTGATTAGTCAATATTATACCAACTCTACTTAATATGGTGGCAATATATTGAGTAGAAAACAGATATATTTTTTACTAGTCCATATTATACAACTCTACTAAATGTAGAGCCAATAAAGAGATGAAATTCTTACTATTAAATATTGTACAACTCGACTGAATGTTGAGCCCAAATACGAGAAAAAAACGAACTCAGTTCTTATTAGTCAACATTGCAGAACTCTACTAAATGAAGAGTCAATATGTGAGTTATCAATTATGATACGTGAACTCTACTACGTTATAGACCATTTCTGTACTGAATGCGTTGCTTATGCATGTTTATTGTCTGTGATTGCCGATAGCGCCCGGCAAGGTGTTCTATCGGATTGTAATTGCGTTGTTCCGATTGGGGCTTCGCCCCTGTGCTATTCTGTCCCTGATATAACAACCTTGTATTGTTTACGAGAATATGTATGTTGCGTTCATAGTCTGCTCTATATTACTCCTTATATTACATTACATGTTCCTTAGCTTTTTATTTAAGGATACTTTGAGTAAATATGTACTTTAATTTTTAGATATTGTATTGTATTTAATTATTAGATATGTACTTTAATTATTAGTTATTAATGATGATGTATTTTATTGAATCTCAAGAAAAAACAATTTTCATTAATTTATTGTTAAATTTTATATATTTAATATAATTGCCCTAGTCAAGAAATAAATGTATAATAAATATGATTATTATAAAAAAAATTAAATCAATTTCAGAATAGATATAAAGTTGGTACAGCCATTTTAAAGTTTGAATTTTATCTGTAAATCGTGGTTATTCAAAAGTTCACAAGTTTGTTGCGTGCGATAGAACCGACCCAGCGACTTAGTCATTTGTTCACCCTATAAATACGGCAATTCTAATGGCTATCGTAGAATAAAAAAAAAGGATTTTTTTTTATGCAACTCGACTTATCAACGTATTCACGCCTGGTACGGAATTTAAAGCATTGAATTTGCAAATAATCATAGCTTAAGAAAAAATAAAAATAAAATTGCAAAGTGGTAAGATAAAAAGATACAAAGTCAAAGTTGTAGAATTGTACGGCAGTGGCGGGCTGTGGCTAATAAGTTAGGTAATGCGCGCGCTGATGGAGCCTGCTGCCGGGATTGCCTTGTAAACACGCCACGCTTGTCAACGCGACTTCACAAGCTGTAGAAATGGCTATTAATAATTTTTATTTTTTCTCTACATCTGATATTTTACAACTCAAGTGCTCGAAAAAATGCAGAGTTGTATATCTACACATTTACAAATTGGTTCGTATTAGAAAAAAATGTGTTACTATCATGTTAACTTTGCCATGATTAGAGGAAAATAAAGCTGTGTTTATTTCTTCATAATCTGCACTGTTTTTTGTCCACGTCATAAAGGATCAGGTGCGACCATACAATAATGTGCTATTAATAAATCTCAAAAGTAATATACATACATAATTATTTAATTAATTAATATTGTCTTTTTTGTTTATCTACAAATATAGAAAATCTATAATTACTTAAACGTTTTCAATTTACAATACATTGCTTGTAATAAAATAAGTTGATTTATATTTTATTTTCAATGAAATTAAAAAACAATATCTTATTAATCTCATTACAATATTGAACAAAGAAAATTATAACAGCAAATACACAGAAACTATTTATTAATGAGTCTATCTAATAGATTTTAGTTGCACCGGATTGCAGCTCGTCAGAAAATAAGGCGGCAGTCAGTTAGAGGGTCGTGATTGTGAGATGTAATGATAATGAGCGTGGATATTAATACACTTAGCGCAGCCGGGACATAGCTGTTATTCAGGACATAATTACGAAACGGATGAAATTAGTTTGTTGTTTAGTATGATTTGCACGATTATTTTCAACGGTAAATATTGTGTTTCGTAATTAGAATTCGAATGACTTTTCGTTTCCAGCCAGCGAGTGTTCTGTCGTGTTTAACTAAGAATCTTTTTGCTAAATTATGATGTTTGATAAAAATAATATATTTCTTATGTCAATCGTTTTTATTTTTATCAATTTGTTATTTAGTCGTTGTGTACGCTTGTGTGTAATTACTCACAGTTATGACTGATACAATGACACTTTGGTAGATACAAAATGCTGTTTTTATATTGGAATGGAATGATTTATTGATACAATTTTTTCTCATAAAGATAATTTCTTTCGGTCTGTATGGTAATCATTAAATCGTTATTCATGAGTATATTTTAATAATGTACATATGTCATGTACACATACTGCATGGTTCTTTGACTTATTCATACAACATCTTGCTTTTTTGTGTTATTCCAACTTTATCGGAGTATACTTTCATCGGGAAGTGGGAAATAGTTTGTGAAGGAAGTGAAGACTTCATTACGTTAAATAAAACTTACCGCCAGTGGGTATGTTCGCGTTGGTTTTGTACTCCCGCTCCTCGTGGGACATCGTTCTCAATGTTCTTGGCGAAGCGTTCTTGTACTCATAGTCTCTTAGCGCTATTGTCGTATCCATGAATGTTCTTTGGAAGC
Organism: Mimoniades nurscia nurscia; assembly: GCA_018246595.1. Taxonomy (NCBI): domain Eukaryota; kingdom Metazoa; phylum Arthropoda; class Insecta; order Lepidoptera; family Hesperiidae; genus Mimoniades; species Mimoniades nurscia. The sequence continues at coordinate 12,636 of DWFO01000325.1, forward strand.
TCATTGGCCTTATAGGGTGCGTTGGTACATTTGTATCTGGAACAAAACGAATATTTATTTAATTATTTTATTCAATGATTTAATACGGGAAAATCATTAACGGAACTTATTAAGATATTTATTCTTTTCTATTAAGATAATTATTTTTTTTAATTATTGTTCTTCACCGTTACATTAAGTGACATTATAATCCTAAAAATGCATTCTGCATCATTTATGCAGTACATATATTCATAATTCAACATTAAAAGCACAAGTACATACATACATATACATACATACATATATCCATTATTCGGAATTCTTTTGTTATATTACTTCAAAATACGAATATGTTATGGAATGTGCCTTAAGATAGATATTTTTCACTTGGTACTCGTTGGCTTTCCCGTAGGTTTGTTATGCTATTAATATAATTTTATAGTACCTACCGTCAAATGCTGATTTATTAATTTTATGTTCATAGTGATTTTCCTACATTACAAAAATATCTATTAGGTAGTTTTCAACCCATGAAAAGACCGTTTTAGCACTGATCACCGTAATAATATAAAAAGCAAAATCGTCGAATTCAAAAATTGCTTTTCCTGTTTCAAATGAATAGGCATGTGTCAATCATCTAATTAGGTGGGGAAGGTAGATTTTTTTCGAATTTGACAGACACAAAACGTAAGAGCGACGCCAATGGTCCATTCAAAAAGGCACCGGCATAATTATTTTTGTTCCCGTAAAAAAATCCTCCAGATAATTAGTTTATGAGTTTACACAAAGCACAAAATATATCGATACCGCAATTATGTTGTGAAATCGACAAACAAATGTAGCGGGGGAGCTAATTGTTTTTGTGTTATAATAATGTGACTAGTCCCTAGTGATGTTCTGACAGCGATCGTTTTATCGAGTTGTTTTTTAATGATAGAGGAGATAACAATATTTATGTCGTCGTTAAATGATACTTGCAATTCTGAGGGTAAATGTACTTACACGGAGAAAAAAAAATGCATGCTATAGATCTCATGTCAAATCTAAATATGATTTTTTAAATATATGCAAGGAGTTGATCACTGTACACAATATAATTATGTTTTTGGACACTATTTTCTTTAAAGACTTATGGTTAAGGTAGATCTGGAATAGCAGAGATATTTGACACCTATGTTCTCTGCCTACCCTGTGAAGGATCGGGCGTGATGATATACATAATTATAATAAGGTTTATAATTTACCTGTAGGCGGACATCGATATTTCGATATGACATATTGCATTGCCCGTCCCACGGCGGGTCAAGCGAAGCGGCTTACACGGATGCCTACAAATTAAGTCTATTAACTCAAACTTTTAAGTCCCTTGTGCACGCGATCTTCCTTTCTTGTTCTGCGGACTTTTGGGCTTACGCGTTAAGTACCTACTGCCTTTTGTGCTCACTCTTTGTTTGGGGATATCAGATCTGTAATAAGCGGGATCGTCCTTTGCAGCTTAAATGCAAGTTGGGGAGATTTCTTGTGTTATTACTGGTTATTTTGATAGATTTATACAGCATTTCTTCCTTTAATTGTTAATACGGATGCCTTTGATGATATTAATGTAAAATGCCTTTTAATTACATATATTTTCTTAGGTAATTTTTATTTATTTCGATGGATTTATTGAGAATTGTTACACCTTTTATCGCTCATATAAATATCATGTCTATACAAATGTCAATTTTCATAAAGATTTTTAATTTATTAGAGAAATTTCTTGTATTATTATTGCTTATTCGAATACATTGGTACAGCATTGCTTCCAATCATTGCTGATACAAATGTTGTTGTAATTACTGTTGATGTAAAATGTTTTAAATCAATTTGTTTGCGAGCATTTTAGCCTGAGGAAAATTGTGATTATATCCTTGCTGTAACGATAGATACTATAATGGACGAAGGTATTCCCATTAACAAATCAAATAATAACTTATTATTGTTCAAAATTGAACATTAACTCTGACAAAATGAAATATAAACGCAGTGCAAAGATTTTTTTGTTCCGATAAGAGATTAAAAAATGGAGGACATATCATGAGGTGCGTTTAAAAGCTGCATATTGAAGTTTTAACGTCTGCCGTCACCAAGGCTGTCGTTGGAAGGGCAGAAAGGTGTAGCAGCAGTTGCTGGGTGCGTGAGTTGGGCTTATTACTGGCATAATACCGTCATTGTTCGCCACCGGCACCGCTCCATATGGCGTAGCATGGTTCACGGCCGACGCCAATTTCGTCGTCGATACATCCAATTTTGTACTCCTTCAAAATCGTCAATTTCACTTGACCAAGCCGGAAGTAGCTGTTGTTTTTATCAACATCTATTTGTTCTAATCGTTCATAGATATTGTAGTCTTATTAGATCTATATAATTCAAATATTATTTAAATATAGAACGATTATATTTCAAAAAATTCATGGTCGTTTTTTAGTTTTCCGTGAATTAATATTTCGTTCAAAAAAATTTCTGAGTTTGCATTCTAGATATTTCTTTGTGACATGGACTTTTCTTGAAGCATTGTTAAAGTTCTTGGTGATCAAGATGTCTGATATGATGAGGTGATGAGAATAGTCTGAAAATGTAACATCTCTTTCAAGAGAGTAGTGAGAATCACAAGATCGTATCTGCAGTGTGGTTAGCGATTAACAAACTCAATATTTCAATCGAATCTTGAATCTTTTTTTTTCCAAAACTGCCTATAGACATACTAACCTAACAAAAAAAGATACCTATAAACAGACCTATAGTCACAGCAAATCATTTAAAAACAACAAAATATTGAACTTCACTGCATATTAATAGACGGAAAACGTCCTTGTGGTATGACGCGCTGATAAATCACGGGGTCCCGTGGGAAGAAAATTGTTATCTCGGCACAGTGATAGCGCAACCACATGAGTATGGTACACGTCCGTATCGCGTATCGCGGTGTATGTTGAAACTATAAGTGATAAAATTAGAATTGTTTTGTCAATATTCCACTAACATATTTCGATTGTTTTGCATTCAATAATTACCCATAGGTATATTTAAAAAAAGTTACACATGTATTACCCGAAGAGGTAAGTTGAGCAGTGTAGTACACGCCTGTGATCCACCTGTGTTGTTATATATATGTACGTATCATTCGTGGAATATGGGTGAATTTCGGGAGTGGCGAATATTCGGGAATTTGCTAATGAGATAATACGTTTAATTTGTATAAGGAGAAATATATTTGACATTCGGTGCTTTCTGCCTGCCCGACGAAGGATCTGGCGTGAAGACAGAATATAATAATAATATACACACATTGATAAAATGAGACGTTTTATAAATAATGGCCTAATTGTAAGTAACAGCGCAATGAGATATTTATTCGATGCAATGTGTTGTACCTATTCAAAAATACCTCAAATTAGCATTATCTATGTTGCTACTGCTATAATTAAGTGCATATTTGTGGAGTTACAGTTTAAAAGATCAACATATGAACATTATGTTATACGCCCCATGGAATACGTTCCAGACACCGGGCCCAAGTCCAGACTCCGAGCTACTAATGGCAATTCTGAGTTAGAAAACAACATATAATACTTTGTCCGATTTGGAAATCCGACTCTGGACTTTTTGCTGCCCAGTTGCATTTGTGACCACTAGAACAACGTGGTAGAATGAAAATCAACACGTTTAAAATATCTTACAAAACATACCTTCCTTTTACTGATACGCGTAACATGTAAAAATATAGGTACCCATAAAACACGACGTCCATTTATAACAGTGCTGTTCATGATAAATTTTAATTGTTTACGTCCAAATGCGGCTTTTGTTACACGGCGACGAATAACAACAAATTGGACCTGGGGGATGACATGTCCAATCAAATTAAATTAAATCTAATTTTATATCAAGCGATGCCTGTAATAATTGTATCGAATTAGTGATAATGTACTATGCGCAGTCACCTTTGCGGTGCGCGTATTGTCAATACTCAGCCAATTAATTGGATTGTGTTTTATTTCCACGATCGTAAAGTACAATATATATATTATTATACATTACGCCTGTAGTCTCCGAAGAGGTAAACAGAGGAGTGTAGACTGTGTAGAACACTCCGAAGTTTTACCAAAAACCTACTTCATACACAATAAAATAATACACATATATTGTCACGCCTATTATTCGCAGGGACATGCAGATATTTAAGATTTTCTCCCGCTTCCGTTCTGAGAGATTTCTGTTTCCACTTTACATTCATTAAAGATGTCAAACATGTTCATCTATTAAAGAATCTTTTGACTTATTTATTTATTTATTATTTTATAACACCTTATACAAAGGGATACAAGGGCGTACTTAGCCTTCTTTAGGACGTTTCGATCTAAATTTATATCCCTGGGTCCAGCATCCTCTTCTTATTACACAGTTCTTACTTTTTTAGACTGCATTTTGGACTTGTTATTATATATTTGTTACGATGTATCCCGTATACCGCTTACTTTAAATTGATTTAAATTCATGCCAAACACTTTTCTTCAAATGTGGTTGAAGTGGCAGAATAAATATCAAAAGCTATAGAAATAAGGCAAATTAAGCTTTTCGATTTAAGTTTTTCTAAACTTGACTAACCCATCTTAACCTAAATTGAATCCCATTATACTTTTGCTTCGTGAAATATCACAGGAATATCACAGGCAGAAGGAGTGTAGGACACTTTTTACACGAATTTATTGTAAGTACTTTAATCATTGTGTAACTAATTGGAATTGGAACTAAAATGTATGTTTATAATTATTATAAAATTATTATTAAGCGACAGAACTTACTGCTTTTCGATCGCGGCTCCCGCGGTCCGTCCACGGTGACTTTGATGGCTTTGATGTAGGTGGCTACTTGAGGTGGTGAGGTTGATACCGTTATAGTCAATGAGAAGCTCTTTCCTGCAACAAAATTTAAACAATCAACGAGGTTACAAAACATGCACGATTTCTTCATTACATATATATATTGGAATATGTGAAGTATATTTTTATTTTGACTTATCCTATCGACATATCCTATCCTATACTATCCTCAACAATAATAATGTCTCAGCGTTTGCGACATCACAAGTTTTACATTGCGCTCGTATGTCTCAGCGTATGCGACATCACAAGTTTTACCGTTGCGCTCGTATGTCTCAGCATTTGCGACGTGATATGTTACAACTTACTATGCCAATAACGTATTGGAAAAGTTTTGTTTTGATTGAATAAAAGAATAAATTCCTTGTGGCGGTAATTCATGGTCATATTAATTTCGAGTGCAGAGGGTTAAGAAGTATAAGTACATGTTTCATGCGATGTGAACAATTGATGTGCAGAGACTGATGAATATAGAAAAAGTCAGTTAGGTTTGTAAGGATATAGATATTCGGTACTCGATGCTTCCTGCCTATCCTGTAAAAATCGTGGGGTGATGATATAAAAACATGTAGTAACATTTAATTTGTAACGAGAAAGCATCGTAATTAAAAGCAAATTTTAAGTAATTTTCAATATAGCTTTTAAAAATGTTATTATTTTGTATTGTTTTATTCTAGGTTCCTTTTCATGTCGCTACGGAGTAAGGATACATTCCCCGACCCCGGGATACAGGGTTTCGTATAAGACGATTAAGACCGTCGCTAGCAGACTGCGCTATGACGCGGTCTGTCTGGGCAGAGCTGAATGTCCTCCTGCGCGTCTACGGGCGGCAGCGTAGCCTGTACAAGAAGCTAAGCTCCTGGGATCCCAACCCGCATAACCTCGCATGTCTATGTCCATCTGTGGACGTCCTGGACGATGATGATTCAATGTTCAAACAATGCAAGATAATAATCGCACCTGGCTGATAATTACACAATTAATTTTGTACCTATATTAAAATAGATTGGTATGTATTGAATGACACTTTTGCGAGTGTTTCGCGGCATTCCCCAGCTATCGGCCGCGCGGATGGTTGAAAATGGCGGGCTTTTTGGGTGTCCGAATTGCGGTCGGGAGTAATGAATGCACCGATAAATACGGAATAAAATTACAGTTAAAATGAGTGGATTAACATGTCTAATGCTGATAATTCGTGTGTAGCGCACTCGCGATTTAGTATAAATGATTGATTTCGACCGATTTACGGCTAGTTCTGTTGGTGTTTAAGTATTCCTTTTAGATTAGCGTAGCGGTTTGGTGATCCGTTTGAATGGAAAAATTATTTATTAAGTCTAGTTGAACGGTTGTATGATGCACTGCCATTTGGACTTACGTCATGTTTATCACCCGTTGCCGGGAAAATATTTTGTCGTTTTCCTACGTATAAATATACAAATGTATCTGCAATACATATAGCTAAATGTGCTATTTCTTTTTTGTATATATTTACCCTGCAAATAGGTAAATAGGTCACCTGAACATAAGTGGTCGGGGCCTATGGTTTGCAACAAGCGTGGATTGGCCAATGCTTTGCTGGCTTTGAAGAAAACCTCTATTTACGCTTCTCTTGAATTCCCGCTTGTCATAATGCCCCGAGAAAGCTTCAAACGGCAGTTCATTTCACATTTTGCACGTACACGCACTTGTAGGGCCTCGTTGGTTGGGATGGTTGAAAGTGTAACTGCCGATCGGGAGGTCCCGGGTTCAATTCCCGGGTCGGGCACTACTTGATTTTAAAAATCTAGATTTTCTAGTAATGGCTCGGAGTTTCTAAATGTGCCCAGTGTAAGGCCTTAAGAAAACCAACTATTCCATATCGGGACGTAAACGTAACTGGTGAAATGTGGGAGTTTACTACATTCCTCTGCTAACCTCTTATCGGGGATTACAGGAATGATGTTACGTTCGTTACGCACTTATTTAATTATTATAATTATGAGAAATATGACCTAAATACGCGTTACATTCATTAAAATGTACAAGCTATTGGGTAGATGTGTATATGGTTTCACTCCTTGTATAGACGTAGCAGCATTTTCTTCCAATTTAAAAGTGTGTACAAAAGACACAATAAAATATATTTATCTATTTAAGTATATATTTACATGTATATGATGTAGTTTGTCAGCCATCTGGTTACCATACCACAAGCTCTTTTGACGCTTACTATGGCATCAGTGTGTGGAAATATTATTATTATTACAATAAAATGCTTAGAAATTTAAGTTATTCCTCATACTGTGAATGAGTGGCCGTACTGTTTGAGTCATAACACTTTTGTTTATGAGTTTTACTGAGCACTGACTTATATTAACGTAGGTATATATTTACATTTAAAAGTATTAAAGTAGCCGTCAAATGACGAGGTTTGGAAGTTCATTAATTCATCTAAAAGTGTGAATTAGGTACCTATTCCTTGGAAAATTTGCGCGTTATTGCTGGGAACTTGTCCGTGTTATTGACTAAGCTGATAAAAATAATTAATCTGTTCCTCTGTCATACGCCCGCTACTTCCTGCACAACGGAACAAGTTAGGACATGTTTTTTTATGAATCCCAATATAGTTGCTGAAATAAAAATTTATATATCATCATCACGCCAGCTCCCTTACGCGGTAGGCAGAGTGCGCCGAGTGCCAAATGTCTTCAAGATTACAGATCTGACGTGTTCCATTACATCTAAAGAATTTGCAAACTACATTTTTGAATGTTTCTTAGTGTAAGTAATAATAGTAACTTACATATTCATAACCATAAGTAACTGGTGAACGTATACTACACTCATCTGCCTACATCTTCGGGGAGTACAGGCGCGATGTTACATATTAACTGTATTGTGTTAAAAATATCGTTGCTAATATGTTAGGCGATGCGACATTTACGGTCATTTTCAGATCCTGACATGAGTGTCGCTGTCCCATCACAAAGCAACATTAGAGTGAACGATACATTTCAATACGGAAACAAATCATCATAAAACTAAGCTACGAGAGGCGTGTCTTGAACGATGTGAAATATTGCATTTAAAATCGCTATTAAACTTAATGCATTTCGCATGATCACTCATCAACAGTTTAGGGTCTAACACAATATGCGCGAAGCTGTAAAATATAACATTGTATTCCAATAGCCATCTTGCCGAGGTGTTGAGAGACTCGCGTGAAATATTCAATTATTGCGCGCGGGCGCAGGTGGGTCGCGGAGGGTGAGGCGTAGGAGGGAACGGCGGCCATCTTGATTTACGATCGCGCGTAAATCCTGAGTGACATTTGTGAGTGAAGACGACTCGGGCTCGCGTCGCCTTGTATACAACTATGACACGTTTTTCAGGAAAACATTTGCGGTATCGTTTGGATTATACATCGTACGTGTGAATGTTGCAATTTGGTATGACTACCTCGTCTTCAGTGGACAGAAAGCTTCCTTTACATACAATTTTCATGTAATTCTTTGCAGACCATTTTCATGTTATTATTGTGTGTTTGTGTGTGTGGATGTCAGTTATTCGTGAAAATACTACGCTGTGTATGTTTGGTAACGTGTAAACTGAACCAATATTCCGTGAAATAACAGTGTAATATTACTGGGCGGAGGTAACTTTAGCCTGACCTCGTTGGATATGTACGTTTAATGTACAAAGCGTAAATAGAATAGCTTTTAATTACTAACTGTATCGTGCGGGGACGTAAACAGTTAAATATTAAATATTTCTTTTGATTAATTTATACGTATCAGAATTGTTGTAAATTTAATCGGTATTTACTCATTTCTACCGCCGTTCCTATCGATTGGATGGATGGATGGCAGAAAATGCTTGAGAAAGTTTCCATAGCAACCAATACTGATGACATTGGTTTCAATTTCCAAATTTTTAGTAACGTGCTTTCTACTTTTGTTAGTTAAATTGAATATTTATTTAACAATTATTGTTATAGGCATGCAGGCCTGTAATAAAAGATACATGTGACGGTCGATGTATTAATTATTCTGTTCAAACCTACCAATGAGATAAACAGGCGTAAATACAATATAGATATGTATTATGTATATGTATCAATAAAACGTATTTTGTTCTACGTATCTTTCAGTGTTTAGCCGAGCCACTACTAGAAAATCTAAATTAGAAAATTTTGTATTGGCCCGACCCGGGAATCGAACCAAGGACCTAATACAATAAAGAATTGACTCATCTAACATCCTTTAAGTGTATTAAATCATTTTAAAAACTAGTACATGTTCATGAATATCTTTTTTTAATTTTTTGTTATCTTTTCTTTCTTTTCTTTTCCACCCTTTTATCGTTCCACTGCTGGAACATGGGTCTCCTCTCAGAATGGGAGGGGCAAGGCCATAGTCTGCCACGCTGGC
>DWFO01000326.1:0-21899 GCA_018246595.1 Mimoniades nurscia nurscia
ACTTAAAAGTAACTGGTGAAACGTGGGAATGTTCTACATTCCTCTGCCTACCTCTTCGGGGATTACAGGCGTGATGTAACTTTTTATTAAATTTCCATAGATTAAGGCTCTTCAGTCTTATATAATGCTCGGAGCATCACCTCTGCATCTTTCGCTGTAAAGCAGCAGACCTTACGCTGTGTTCACATGCGCTCCAGCTTAGGGTGTAAGTACACCAAAGCAGTTGAGTTGGCCCACAGAAAGAACTGTAATGTGTCCTTGCGGTCAGGGCGTTATTTAGAGAGTTCGGGTACAACAAAAAATTCCCAACACTTATTATAATTTCTAATCCATCCCCTCGATGTATCGAAACATACAGTCAACTCGACAACATTATAGAGTGCGAACAGGTATTTTTTTCGAGTACCCTTGTTAATGTTGTTCTTTTAAATCAAAGACGGAATATTTATTTCCGTTCTTAAGACGAAACGAGTGTTTGCCTCCGCTCGTTCGGGCGCCGTAAAAAATTTACATTTTCTCGTTTTCTGAGTATTGACACAGAGATTTTCGAGCGCTCACCGTTTGACGCTTCTGCTTGTTGTTTGATCTTAGGTCCAGTAATGGTGTTCGATAGAGGCAAACGTTGTTTACTGATAGCTGTCGCTATTAACAAAATTATTTAAAGAAAAATGTAAGAAAAATATATACACGTATGAATATTTACACATGATTATTAAAAAGTAATCATTATTGAATCATCTAATAAATAACGGTTGTACATACATATTGTGTTTAATTGATTTAAATTGTTCAGTAGATTTATTGAAGCAAAAAAACGAGAATCGCGCATGAAAACTGATACGCCTTAAAGTCTCCTATAACGTTATTTAAAAAAAATCAATATTGGCGACTAGTCTAATCTTGACCCAATCCAAATGGCCTCTGTGACTGAAATGGCGGCTAAGTTGCGAACGAAAAAGTAACGCATCTACAGATAAACAAAGTTACACTTGTGTTCCAAATGAGCGTTTGTGAATGAGCAGCGATGAATTCATTTCCGCTTATTGCTAGCCGTTGCACAAGTCCCAAGATAATTGGCGCAACTAATGGACTACGCAGATGACACTGCAATGGAACGCCTAAACTTTGTCCATTAAGATCCCGGTAATGGACCAATAACAGCTGCGATTCCTCGAAATAATGAAAGCTTTGGCCGTTTCGTTTCTCATTTTAATGTGTCCGTATCGTATCCGCGCGCTTACTTAATCTGTTATGCGCGTAATGAAGCACAGCCAGAATTGCATACGTCTTTCTGTTTTAATTTGGTATAATTTTTAAAAGACCCGTCCCGATAGACCGATGTACTCGTATTACGGCATACACATTAACATTTGTTTGTGTGGCCTCTCCAACGCGTAACATACGAGTTTTTCGGCCGGCCAATATGTTTTGTTTGCGCAATGTGTACCAAAAACACCCACACCGACATCTAAGTCTCAATTAAAACGAGCCATACGAACTTAATACGCAAGTGAAATACGTTGTTACTTGTTATGCGAAAGCCCCCGGGCGTTTACGGTACTCGCGCTCCACATACCGTGCGTCAGATTCCGATTAGAAATTTAACTTTGATGGAAAACTATTATTGACCGCCCATTACCGGACGTACAGTTTTTTGTGAAGATCGCTGATAAGACCCGTTTTGTGTGAACCGAAACATACCTAATTAGATACAACGTTTTATATACTATACATACATATATATATTGTGCTCAATCGTTTTATACGGCTATCGCAGCTTTCGTATAGTTTAGTGTAGAATTGTGAGCTATACCTAAGTATTGATAGATAAACGTGTTAACATCTTAAAGGACAGTACCTAAATAAATAGTTATTATTCTTTATCGTGATCTAGAACCTTCGAAAAGCTTAAGGACAGTATAATTCAATTAGACTTAATTAGTCTCTATAGTATCATTTTATTATAATGCCATAATAGTATTGTAAGCTGTGTAAATATAGCTTGTTATAATGTGTTTTGATATATCACTACTGTAATATAATAGTTTAATATAATGCCCCGTACTGGTAATATCTCACAATCCAAAGATATTTCTCGAACATCAATCAGGCAGTTGAACAATGTTCAACAGAATTCGTTACCAAATGAAGTAATTAAATTCCTTCACCCGTATTGTCTGATACCAGAAATGAATGTACTGGACTTCGTGGTTATGCAAATTAGATAGATCGGTTCGAATCCGTATAAGAATGGATTAAGGTCGACAATAGCGGAGCGTGCGCACTCATATTGTGTTATCGGGGTTGACAAAAATCTTTATACTTGCAACGCCGCTCTGTGCTCGAGCTGTTCAGAACACGTGGTGCTAAAGTACCGTTGGCAAAAAAGGATTTAAAATATATATGATAAAATAAATCTTATATATTACGTACAAAATTTTCAGAAAAAAAATACTTACCGTAGCGGTATTATAACTGATATCCTTCGAATATTATTTTTATATATGATTGTTAATGGTAAGTTTAAAATAAATAAAAAACTACGTACATTAAAAAAAATACCTGTACCCTATATTACTCAATCAACAATACTAACTTTAAACGTGACAAATTTAAATATGAATTAAACTTGGAAACGCCAGTGCAGCTAGCCGCGTCAAACGTGACCAATACGACCACTTTAATAAATTTACAAGTACATTAATGTAAGAGAAAACTGTTGTATTGTGATGATTCTGTTTTCATTTGAGGTCTAAAAAAATATTATAATTATGCTATATAAAAGCACAATATGTCATCTCTTGTACAATGCTTTGTTTTTTATTATTTATTAGCCTTCATCACACTCAGCTATAATCACATAAAATTAATGGACCAATCTGAATGTTTGTACATTTTTATCTCATATATTATTACAGTACAGAACTGATCCAATGACATTGATCACCACTGAAGTGCTGATCACGACCGCTTTCGACACGTCCAGCTAACATGCACCCGGCGTCCCATACTCGACAATTACCATAGGGGGTCTTATCGAATTTGTTTCGTCACGTGACAATGGAAGTGTCACCTCGATGAATGTTTGATCTATGGCCGCTACCAAATCCCCAATGATCGATATTGACACCGTATGAAATAAATTAAATTAGTTGGTCAAGCGCACACGTGGTACATTATTACTGTAATAATACTAGCATAAAGAGCAGCCCTATTGTCCAGGTTATAGCTGCTAAATTGTTAGTTCTTGTTGCTAGGAGATAATAAGTCAGGGTTTCCAATTGTATTTGAATGTTTGAGCACTGCTGTAACTCAAGAGACCTGGATGTATGTTGTATAACAGTAAAACAGTCTGACTGCAATGATACGATGGTCTAACCCAGAATCTATGGCTGAGCTCAGCTTACTGAGTTCAAGACTTATTTGGAACGCGTATGAGGAAACAAAATAGGTTTGCTTAAATCAGCTTCTCTATCGCAAAACTATTCTTGTGTTTTGTAAATGTTCCTAATAACACATTAAAAGATACATACATACATATATGTATTTGACACTTAGTTCCAACCTTGCCACGTTTTAGGGGTGTTCATGATACATTTCTAATTAAAAAATAGTCAATTTTTTAATCTTTCTTTGGCTTCTGAAATGAAATATAATTTTTTTTCAGTAGTAAATTTTTGTAATAACATTTCGTGATTACTGTCGGTGGTAGGCATTAACGTGCCAACACACACATTGTCGCTACTGGTCATAGTTGCTCTCCGCCGTACTGGTAGCGTCGAGTGCGGACCGTACCGTTTATCTCGGTCGTGGATCTGATCGGTATTATTTTGAGAAGTAATTATTAATGTAGAGGCAGTTACCGAATTTCAGGTCGTTGCAGCGCGGGCGTCTCCCCACTCCGCTATAACGAACTAATGAATAATAGACAACGCTCAAGTAGCCGATTCTGGTACAGATAAATGATGAATGCGTCTGCTGTAAGTTTTCGTTGTAATTATCGATGGTATTTCTTTGCGGTAGGAGACATTCCTGCGCTCGCTGCTGGAGAGTGAGCAGCTAATTGTATAATGAGCTGGTGATAAGACGAATGGCGGTTTTGTTTCGTTAATTTTCAAATTGCCGAAATGGTATTGGTATTTATATGGTTATTTGAGTCATGTTGAAAGTTTTAGGCTTAGAATCTATTTATTGCGTTAGATTCAGCTCGAGTAGCTTCTTTAATGGTATCAAAGGCTACATAATATTGACTAATTAGTGATTCCTATAAATGCATCTATCTAAACGCAAAAGTTATACTTAAATGAATCACATTTTTACGTTGAGTACCCTATTATTACTGTCAGTTTTATTGTTAGTGTTGGTGGTGCCAATATCGCACAACCGTGAGAATTGAGATCCGTACGGGCTTTATTAATGTAAAGCGGGAATATTCTCCGTACAACGTCCATAATAACCGCCAGAAAAACCTGCGTAGACGATGATTTCGGTAAAGAATCCGGCGGTTGCCGCGCGCGTCCACTTTATTCGGAACTCCGACGTAAATTTGACAAAAGAATTTTATGAACGTATAAATTTGAAATGTCCAGGCCCCGTCATCCGATCGGTACACTTTAATACTCGGCCCGTTTCGAAGAAACATCGACTTTTTTGCCACAAGCCGAGATCTCAACTCGTTCAATTACAGACGAAATTAATGATTGAACACATTTTAAAGTAAGTATACGTATATTCATATGAACGCACACCATAAAGGCAGGGACACACAATAGGATTACATCGCCTTAAATGGAGCCCGACGACCAGTTATGACCGCTTATGATTCTTCTATAGTTGCTATTTAACATTTTTTTTTAGCTTTTGTTTCGAATAGAACTGTGTACGTGCATTTTAATTCGGACTTAGGGTCGCTACGGAGCGTCCCGACCCGTTTGAATCTATACACCCATTTATATTAAGGTTTGTACGCCTTATACGATGAGGGTTCATTTTGTCTAATCTGCATAAAACTTGGCAAAACGCGGTACCGAACGGATGATATAAAAATTAAAAAACAAAAAAGAAAATAAACGAACGAGCAAAAATGCTCGAAAGAGAATTAGTACCGCGAATCGAAAAAGGATTGCCATTAACAAAATGGCGATTTATCATAATACTTTATACCTACGAACGCATGCTTCGTAATACAAAAGCGAGTAACAAGAAAGAAACAGATAGGTACTCAAATCGCGATCAAGCCGCCGCGGTTTTAGTTGGAAACGATTGCTATTATCAATCTTTGTGGCGATATAAAATTACTTAACGATGTTTTATTCCGGCTCATACGTTTTTTATAGATTAAGAACCAATAAAGAACATAAAACGGAAGCTGGGTACACAAGAAATAAATTATAACAAACCATGTGAAACGCAATAAAAAAATATTGTGAGTGAAGGCCCGAATCGAACGAGAGTCAATATGTAAAAAAAAATTAGGAACAATTCAAATCAAATCTTCGAATTCTCGTTAGAGCAGGACGCAATAGGGTTGATGACCCGTTGAAATGTCAGCACACATCCATCTCACTCGCTCCCTGCGCCCCTGTAATTTGTTATCGCATTCTATGAGATGTTGATCTTGATACGTCACATTTTTAATAAACGAACTCCATATGACATGGCGCACGGAAATTCGTTCCAATGATTAATACGCCCGCTGCGTACGTAGACGAAAGTAATACTTTGTTTTTAAACGTTATTAGAAATATTGATAGTTTCATGTCATTGCTCGTGTTCTGTGATCGGCCGATAAACGATTGGTAGATAGAAAGTCTGTCGGGAACAAAATTGAATGCACGAGAATAAACAATATGTAGGCGAGCGAAAAAACACCGTACTCCACCTATCTCTAAATCAGATATGTAAAAATCTTTGTTATTTTTTTTGTTGTTGTTGCGGTTTTTGTATTTATATATACCAAATAATGTACGCAAGTAGATACTATTTCACGAGAACCGACGACTATTAATTAGGACGTAGCCGGCTGTGAAGCGAGTTTAATAACGTAATAATCTTGTCGCCTCTGGCATTTCGGCTATTACTCGGATTCTTATTTTAATTTTGACATTAATAAGTACAGCGAACATACAGACAAAACGAATGAAAAACGAGCGACGTGATCCGACAAAAAAGCAAGATGTGTACTAGGCTTCATACTGAGCGGCGTTTCATTACAACGGAAATAAAAAAGTTCATATTTGACGTTTAACAAATTGTTCCTTTTTCAAATCTACCAATGAGACCATTGTGTTCGTTCCTAATGGCGTGTTCTATTTCAAATCTCATTCTCTTTTCAAATCTGGCTCGCCTTTCAGATTCATTCGAATTTGGAATGTGTTGGATACGTTTTCCCACACGTCTTTTTGAATTGTTTGTCTTTTAAATGAGTTGATTAATAGGATGTTACGTTAGCGTAGATTGTTGTTGCAAGTGTTGCCCGGCGGTGAAGCAAGCACAAATGATTGTCGATTTTTTATAGTCTACTTTGATTGTCACATATGCAAAAAATAATATATACTCAAGCAAAGGACGGTTTAAACTTCATTTATTTATACGTGTGTATATTAATTAGGTTTATATTTTAAAATGGTTCAGGCATATTTTAACAGTTGATTTGTTCAATAGCTCGACGCTATGATTTTACAACGATGCGGGTAGTATTAAAACAGTTAATGATGCTCAATTTGTATTTAAACGATCGAATGAATTGTAAATCAATATAAATATACAAATTGACTGTTATATACACCATCTACATATTAAAAAACATGAAAGTAGGCACGTACATATGTAGAGAGAATGGATTAAAAGTAAGTAAGATTTATTTCGAACACATAATCTTTTAAATCGGACGGGTGATAGCATGAGTTTTAATCTAAAATATGCATCAATAAAATCCTCAAAATGGCCAAATGTCGCGTAGATGGATAGTTACGTGTATTGAAGCGGGAGTTATTGCCAAAACGTATGAACATCAAAGGGTTTTTTTGTCGAAAAAAGATTTAAAATCGTAGGGCGACTCCCTAGTTCGGCAATGGCGTCCGAGATTATAATAACGATTTTAAAGGTCCCCTCTGAATTTTATTTTTAAGTCTTTTTTTTCGAAGGGTTGCGTAAGTGAACGCGGGATGGAAAATTTTTGCTAACGTTGTACCGAAACTGGGGTGAATCTTTATATCTTGTTTATGCGAGAGTAGTTTGCGCGCCATATTTGGAAATCGATATTACAAGTGACATTTGCGTTATGTTATCGTTTTTTTTTAATTCACGTTGAGCGAAATTACTGGCTTATAAGAACCAAGATCACAACCTCATCGGTCATTATTTAGCCTAAAGCTGCATTGATTAGAAAGATAAGCATTATTATATATTAGGTGTTGCTGCAATATTTTAAATAATTAATACAGCATGCGCAATGTAACAAGTCAAAAATTATATTAAAACTTTCACTCCTTTTATATGTTTCACGTAATCTAGGGTTTAATTGCAGATTTTTATTATTAGTATCGACGTTAATTGACAAATACAGTTTTTTATTATCATAAGTTATATGATTGTTTTTATGGTAACTAAAATGGAGTCTTGGATTAAAGTTGTGTACTACAAGTTTCTCGAATATCACAAACCGGACGCGGGAATTTTTTGGAGCGAAATATATGACACTTGGTACTCAAAATTGGCATTTTGATGCGGATTAAGCAAGTAACATTATCGTTTCCGGCGCGGAAGATACCATAGCCAATTGCCGTAAAGAGAGTCTTGTAAGATTTTTACGATATCGAGCGTAGTGAACATCGCCGTTCGCCTCAAGCCGTGCGTCGCACCTCCCGGTAGTCCCATAAGCCCATAAAATGATGAAGTCTAATTTAATTGCTGCCCTATCTACATAAAACGCTTCAGCGAACTCCCAACCTTCTGACACAGAACATAGCATTGATTTTTCCATATAGATCCACACAACAGAGTCCCTACGAACATGGCAACAAATTGGAGACTTCCTTCATTTTTATTTTTATTGACGAACCGCCGTACAATTGGTACGGATTTAGTCTTAAATCGTTCGGTCCTGAATGCGTGCTATTGTAAATTAAAAATAAAAAACGCAACTCAGTCCCGTAATGTACGGTACACGCTGACAGTTGATAGAAGTTTCAACAGAATCCATGGACGTGTAAGGATCAGACAGCACGCTATAATACTACAAATTTTGATATAATCCAGTTAGAACTATTTCTGAATGACGGTTGAAGGCCTTCCTTCTGTTCTCTTCATCTACTATGCACATGGTTTGACACTTCTACAATATTATTTTAGAATGTCTGTAGTGTCCCGCATAGTCCTCGTTTTATAATATACTTTAAAAGAATCCTTATTAATAACTTTCATGCTTCGATTTACCGATAAGAGGTGTCAACAGGAAGCGCCTCTACGTTTTACGGCGGAATGAATGAAATGACGTCGTTCATTCGTTCAGTCCTTTTCGAGGCTAGACCGTTATCACACAAAATTATGCTACCAGCAGGGTTGTCAGGCGTTGGGATTTAATGCTTACTTGGATTTTTCACGGTTTATTTGAACAAATACTATTTGAACTGTAAGGGTAAGAGACATTTGTAACTTTTTTTGGAAATATAAGTTGTGACTACATTATAAAATGATTGTTCTCAATATAAAATAACCATGTGAAATTGGTTAGTCGTGTTAAAACGTCTAGCATTTTGTATCTGGCAACCCTAGCCTCGAAAAACTTTTATTGTTATAGACGTACGGTTTATTTAACTCAACGCAAGTTGGACATCTAAGCTAATAAACGGATATTGTCATAGTGCGTTCCAATTTCGAATTAAAAAAGAACAATCGGGAAATGGTCGCACGTCGCGGCGATAACGCAACGGATTCGAAATTTTAAATAGTTCCATATTCAAACGCCGATTTCAAATATGGCGGGGCGATTGTTTCCCGTTTTCGCTCATACTTTAGCGCGGGCAAAGGTTTTTAATATGCGGGCTACGCGTCCGTTATTGCAGTTTCACAATGGATGGTATATGGTCACTGGAATTACTTTACTGGCCTTATAATTGAGGTTTGTTTGCCTGCCTTGTATGTTACGACTGTGTAGTGGACTCAAGCGTGAAAATTTGTGATGACATAATTTCAATGTAAAGTATTCATTGCGTTACGAATTTCTCTTTACATTTACCAAATGTAGGTACATTAAATTAAAACCACAAAGTACAAATATCATCCAATATTCAACGCTTTACAAACGATGCAATAGAAGTACCTATCCATAGCGATTGAATGCATGAGCTATTTAAAATCCGATTAAATTTCCAGCTATTACATAGATAATTCATATAAAACCTTACATTCTGTATCGTCGCTCCGATTTCTGTAAAGGTTAGGCAGAGAGCAAATGCAAGAAGTAAAAACAATTTATTTTTCGAATACGCAGTATATTATCGCAAACGACCGAAAAGCGCACACGCATTAATAAACATTATTATTGTGTTCATAGAAAACGTCATATGGACGTGCGAGTGGTAGAGTCGATGTAGAGCCGGTGTAGTCGCGATCAGTATTCCAGGCCAGGGTTGATTCCCGATCACGTACCAGTGAAATTATACCTTCGAATGACATCAAATATGTTATTACCACTTTCTATGCCGTTTTAGGAGTTTCAACGGACCATTGACGGCTCGAAAAAATATTTTCGACCTTTTACATAACGCATGGGGTTATTATGGGTTTCTATTATTATTTTATAGCTCATAAATAGAGACGTATGCATATAAATCGGCCGTTTATTTGTTAACTAATGGAGTGTATGATGGATCATTCGCTTAGTTCAAAATCATTGTGTTACAAAGAAAATTGTTGGTGGAAATCATCATGTGAACCAGCGGTGGTGTATTGGTTTTTTTGCCAATTGGTAATTTTTGCCAACCCTAACTATATGTTGTATATTTGTGATCCCAAAACAGATCTCACTAAATATCCATTAAAGATAGATCTTAATAGAAAAACATATATCACTTGGCTACATACTCGCTATGCGCACTAATAGGATACAAAATGGTATTATTAACCATATTCGAAGCAGTGTTTATGAACCTAACATATTTTTTTTTATTTGATGAAGGTATTTTATGAGTGTCGATACTCTTAAGTCGCTCTTATAAGAATCTCGTTACATTTACATTCTTGCTATAATATCTTGGACATGTTAAGCTGAACAAATTCAGATTTCTCGAAGGAGCTGTTGAATGACTTGTCGTACTGCTTACGAATAACGAATAGCTTCAGCGATAATTGAGTTAAACAATATTCCCTCTGTCTACCCTGTAAAGAACCAGCCGTGACAATATAATAACAAGTATAGATTTAAGTACCTGATATTTCACAC
The DNA here is from genome assembly GCA_018246595.1 of Mimoniades nurscia nurscia. NCBI lineage: Eukaryota > Metazoa > Arthropoda > Insecta > Lepidoptera > Hesperiidae > Mimoniades > Mimoniades nurscia. Next base: position 10,445 of record DWFO01000326.1, read on the forward strand.
GCCATGGTTGAACAGACTGTTTACCCAGTTGTGTCGTTACTGAAATATTTGTCTAATAACAATAATGACATTACAGAAAAAACTCTCTTTGAAAAAAATATTTGAAAAAATGTTGGATGAGGCATTTGCAGATGTATCTATATGTCTGCAGCACCTTTACTAATCCACAGTCCCATATCAAACGAAGCTTGATGTTTCAGTAGTTATACATATATAGACCCAGCGGTAGACTGCAGTAACAGAAAAGTGACTACAGTGACAAGTGTCAAACAGAATTTTAATCAACAGAAAATTTTCATTTAATACGAATCTTATTGCACTTTTCTATTATAGTATCCCGCCCGGATCGTTACAGCGTAGACAGAGAACATTGAGTAGCAAATATGTTTATCTTAACAGATCATACGTATATGTTATACACTCATCACTCTCATCACGTGCGCACGCTAGTTCAAAAACTCCTGACCATTAAAATAATTAAATCTAATTTGTTTTATTAAAGGAAGTATTGCGCGTCGCATATCGCTTGCCGGCGACAGTGATACAACTCAGTAATGCACTGTTTGGAAATATCTCACGATTCAATCGTTCGATTTTGGATGGCTCCCTTGTATCTTTTTCATAGCTAAATATGGTATTCATAAAGGTTGTATTTTTTCGTAGAAACAGCTTTAGGCTTTCAAAGACAATCGTGTATAATTCGATTATACCGGGGTGTATCTCCTTTTTCGTTCAAGTTCTTACACACACGACAAAATTAGGCAGCAATATGATAAGTTAGTTTTATTTCAAAATAAGGTGTTCTCATTGTTTCATTATAATACATCGGATTAATATTCTTTAATTAAATTCACAAAAAGGTTTACATAAATGAGGCGTTTTAGTATTTCTGTAAAAAACCTATCGGGTTAAAAGCTTTCAGTTCTATATTCGTTTAACGGGATTTAAGAGACCTCTAACGTATAAAACGATACGAATTTAAATTCAACACGAGACAAAATATTGCGTTTTTCCGCAGTTTATTAAGTATATAAAACGGGAAAAAAATCCGACCAGTGATTTTTTGTGCGCTCTAAAACAATTGAGAAATGCGATCATATTTCCTCGGAGCGCTCTGAGCTCGACATAAATAATGTTAATGCGGAATAAAAGGCGTTTTTCAATGAATTTATACCCAAAAACGTCCGCTTTTGTAACGAAAGCCAGAGCCCAGCCCGGGAAGTATGAAGTTGTTCATAAATAATTCATGCCGCCATACACTTTTGGAACTTAGTCACCTCAGTGTTGCAATTCTGATGAAATAAAAGTTTTAAAATTTCGCGAGGCAACTTTGGTATGGGAGCGTCTCCATGGGAAGAACTTTTGCCATCACACTCGCCCCTTTCTGTGCAAATTGAAATTCCATCAGATTTTTTAGTATCATAGCAAGAAATAATAATTCTAGATATCCGATGTTACATGGTCTTAATAACTCATAAATGTCTCCACCCAATTTCAAGTGACATTAAAAATTTCCTTAAAATCCAGGCGCTGATATCACACTATCTATACGAACACCGCCATTTTGTATCCTCCCAACCCTTCATAACAAAAGACAACAATGTCAGAGTCATTGTTATGCAACAGGGCAAAAGGGGCTTTGTGAACTTTATAGGATTAGAAGATACGTGAAAGATTTCATAGGAGCTGAAGAAAAACCAATAGTCATTCAGCCGACCATTTTTATTGTCACGGTCACCTCTTAGAATGAGAGAGTTAAGACCATAGTTTACCACGTTGGTGCGGTGGTGATAGAGCATTACATTTATGTCAATTGAGGAATAATTGTATGTACGTTGGGCCCAGGAGTTCCAACACTATGCGCATATGTTTCTACGTTGAATAAATTGTTGTTCAAATATCTGTTTCAGTCTGAAGGTGCGAACAATGTTCAAGTGTATATTGAAAATGACTTATCTTGAGAACTGCGAACACTTCCTTGCCCATTATCTAATGATACCTATGTATATTCACTTCACATATACTTATTTAAACAAACTTGATGTAATGTTATTAATACTCCGACTCTCGTAATCTTATTACTGATTAATGTCAACTGATATTCTTATTAGTACCAAAGAGGTATGAATCGAATGATTGGTTAAATTTAAAAGTTAATTGGAACAAAGACAACTTTGTGTGGATACTTGCGCATCTTAAAATTCTTCATAGAGTCCTAATAAGTGTGTGAAGTCTGCTAACCCGTGGCCTGACCATTTTCATTTTCAGGATAGACCCGTGTCCAACAGTAGGACGCTAAATAGCTAGAGGATTATTGATTGGTTAATTGATTAAACGTATTCAAAATGACCGTCTTATTCCCATAGTTCTGTCCGAATTCTTTTTCGCTTGCAGCGACCAGTCGTGAATGTTATCTGCTCATACGCTTTCTGCAGAGCCTTACACAGTCATTAAAGGTCAAAATTAAAACAAACAGATATGTAATCCTGTATCTTAAGCGTACATAGGTATACATCTTCGTTTGTGTGTCCGTCATACACGAGAAAGTGCCCGTGAGCACGTTGCCCGTGGAAACATTCTCGCACTGTCAACAACCAACGATTACACCTTTAAATTCTCATCCATCTCCGTATATGGGGATCATTAGCAACAAATGACTAAACGCCTCGACACGGCAATACTCATGACGTTTTGTCCGAACGACAATTCCATTTTCAAATTGGACGACACCACTCATTTCGTCCACGTTCATATTCACGTCCGCATCTATCGCACGATCTTCGTTCGATTTATTAACATTAATTATCTTGGGAAAGTTTAATAGGAGAGAATTAAAATGGACGTCTATGTGCATCGTTTTGTGAATACAAACGGGTTAGGATAGACAATGCGTCAAATGCAAGTCACTCCATACGAATTATAGTCGCTTTGTTTCAACTATCGATCAGACAAAAACAGTGTTTTTAATATCAATACAATTCAGCATCAATTGTTGTATGTAATTGTGTTCACAGCTAAGAATCATTGCGAGCGCTTCAAGGGATTCTCGCGTCTATTGCGATGTGTTTTGAACTATAATTGCTTGTTATTAGATGTCGATGTGTACTTGTTTTGTTTGCTGTCCGTTCGATTGCGATTGTGAACGCGTAGGCCTGCGTTCTAATTAAGGTGTTAATGTTATACGAATAGCCGTCGTTTGAAAAATTACGACCTTAAAACGTATCGAGCGTGGAATGCTAAATGCTTGAATGTGTTGCAAACTGTACGGCTCTTAAATATTTTATACAATACCATTTCACACGCTGAATAAAATCGAAGGAAATGCAAGGAAATGCTTCAATCAATTACCATGGAGTTGTCGTTTATACGCCGGAGCTATCCACTCAAAAGCCAAACATACATATTATGTACCTATAAATATTGGATTTAATGGAGGAAAAAGTGTGTAAGTGTGGTGGTTCTTGATGAAGTAAGGCAGGATCAAAATACTGGCACGGGTTTCTATGCGAACCGTACACTGAATTTATGTATATTGAAATTTAACTTGAACTCACTCAAAACGTAAGATCATATACCCACACAAATTCATAGTACCTACATATTCAAATTCCATATTGTCCGTACACACAGTTTCATAAATAACTTTCTTTATCTACGCACCCCTATGAGATTATGAAGGGGGTGAGTCCAGTCGTCATCAATTATTTTCGTTGCCCGGCTTTCCATTTTTTAAATAAACCGAGGGATGGGGGGATGTAATAAAATTACACATGGGGAAGCTGCGACGCAAACCTGAATGTAAAATTTTAAAATTTAATCAACATACGTGACAACGTGCATGAGGAAGAGAAAAAGTGATTGAATTGTTGTGTTTTGAATTATTAAATGCAAATAGTGATAATAATAATAATGGTCATACCCTTAACAATTATAGTTTGGCTTAACACATGTATAGTATTAGTAAGTGTTGGTATTAATTTTTAAAAATATTGACCTGGTTAATGATCTTACATTTTCCCCACAACCTGACTGCGATCGGTGACAGTTTATGAGAAAGGACCGCAAAAAGTTACGAAAATAGTCGAATTATCCCGAAAACAACGCCTTTGTCTTATAATAGTATCTTGGAACATGTCCACTCATAGCTATCTTATCCCGAAGTAAGCTTCAGATCTTGTATGGTAACCAGACGGTTGATAAACCACATATAAATATAGCTCGTACAGTAAAATTCTATTTCCAGCAATCAGAGTTAATAGAAGGTGAGGAATCTTAAGGATTGTGGATGTCTTGTTGATAAGAATTCCAGTGAACTTTTTAACGAAAAAATTAAATTTGAGTAACGTAAAAGCAGAATGTATCGAAAACTGTAACAGAAACTAAGACCATTTAATGTTTCCCATATTTTCGCAAATTAAGACTATGTATTTGATTCAAACCCTTTTATCGTTCCACTCTTTTATTCAAATACATTGTACAAACTTTTGAGTTACCTTACGTTAGTTTATCATGAGAGGTTTGAATGTGGTAAAATTGCGTTGGGTCTGTGGCAATGGCCGGGTACACTGTATGCACTCTGCCTACCCCATAAAGGAATTGGCATGATGATATGACAATATTATTACGTTACTAACATTAATGTACAAAAACGTTACGATCAAAAAGCTTTAAATACCCCAAACATTAAAAGGGAGCTAAGTTGCAGCGTGTTCAACGTTTCCAAGTTTTCATTTCCAATTAGGATGTAATCACTCACTGGTTCTGGGAAGCGATCGTGACATTGGCACCGTCGTTCCTTTTGCGCCAATCCTAAACATCATGCCTCGTAAATACCTGGAAACAGAAGAGTTAACTTACATTACTATTTATAAGTACTAAACACATCACATGCACGACTGAATTAAATAAAAAAGTTTTGTGAACGATATAAATTACATATGTATGTATATTTGTCACTCGGTCGTTTCTGCCTGCCCTGTGAGTGGATATAGCATGAGTATTACATTAACAATTAGCTTTTAAATCTGTCCAAGTGATAAGCTAATTGTTATCAGGAGCATTTGTCAGTAGATGTGACCATTCCTCTACGTAATCCGCATTGAAACATTGCTTTTCGAGAGCCCATACCTCCTCTTACCGATGTTCCTCTGGTTGTCTTCGATTTATTATAACATGGGCATTTATGTATATACATATTTAAGCTCATCACCTATTCTATCGTGGGACTTAAAAAATAACTGGTGAAATGTGAGAGTGTTCTACATTCCTCTGCCTACCTCTTCGGGGATTACAGGCGTAAACACCTCGGAGACCCTTAATATAGAATTCTCCATGATGTTTTCCTTCACCGTTGCAGCAAGTGATATTAGAAACGCATATAACTTGGCGCAGCCTGAGGTTGTTCGAATATGATGTTCGAATATATTATTAGGCTAAAACCCAAATCACTTTTCGTAATGGAATTTTCATATATGTATATGTAATTTCAATGCAATTTCTGTCGTTAATAAATCATAAGACTATTATTGTATATTCTGCAGTCCTATTACTTTAAGTTAGACATTTATTCTTATTACTTTCAATGAAATGCTTAAAATACATCTGTTACGAACGATTTGTTTTTCGGCCTGAAGTAAGATTTAAGTATACCTAACAGTTGAAATGTTATTGCTCCAAGCGTTATGTTGACACCAATTATTCCCCAGAGCGTCATTTTGCTCAAGAGGTAAGAATGGCCAGCGAGGGAATTGCATTACAATTGAGTATACATATTATCACATGACTGTTTTGGATTTAGTTACGTTACGAAATTAATAAATAAGACCGTTGATCGTGTAGCCCTGTGTCTGCAACAGAGGTGTACGGTAAAGGAAGTCTATGGATAACGAAGCGTAGTATCGAAAGCTGAGAATGAAAATTATTGTTTTGTTAATTTGTCGTAACAATATTTTTTACATGCACCTACTATTTTAATGTTTCTTTTCGTATTTAATAAAACCTTTAAAAAACCTGCACTTTAATAACGGTATCCGTATGAGCAATTGTTTGTTTGTCAAAAAATGTTGATATCTTTATTCCCTGTAAAGAAACTTTGTCATCCAATGAATGCAAAATTTGATGGAAATAAAGACATTAATATTAAACAACTACATGCAAGTGGTAATTACAATTAAGTTAAAATTCGAATACGGATCGAACGTTCGAAGCGATCGCCTTCCAAATTTAAAATCAGATAGGCATTCAACAGCAACCGTATTGGTCCGGGTACAAAGGAATAGAACGAGCATGACGATTCAAATATTTTCCAAAATGGAATATTAAGTGAAGCCATTATATGATCGAATGATTACTATTGAATCGGCCCGAATGACGGAGTGAGTCGGTAACCTGTTATTAAAAATTTTGTTTTGGTTGCACATGAATCGTGAAAATTGTTGCTTTAGAGTTTGATGTGCTGATGCGTACGATGTGCTCATGCATTATTCCTTTTACGGGTGAGATAATGAGTATTCAGTTTTTTTTTTAATTAATGCGTGTAAAAATAATTTCCACTTTTAACTGTTTAAACAAAAAGAAAAAAAAATACGTTACATTAACGTATTGTACTATTTATTAAATATTTTATACCTCCTATTTTACCTATTTTATACATTAAAATTACTGCTACGTTAGCCATGTTGTTTGCAAGTGCAACTGCCGATCAGGAGGTTCAATTCCCGGATCGAGCAGTATAAAATATTTCTAATTTAGATTTTCTAGTAGTGGCTCGGAGTCTGGATGTGTGCCCGGTGTATGGCAATAGGCTCACCACCTATTCCATAGTGGGACGTAAAAGTAACTGATGAAACGTGTAAGTATTCTACATTCCTCTGCCTGTCTCTTCGGGGATTACAGGCGTTAATTACGTTTTCTTTTATACATTAAAAAAGCCCAACCACACCTGTGAAGTTGTCTAATGTCTTAATCATTTGACGTATCATTTCTCCTAATTTTTTTTTGTAATGTTCATGGCCTGGATATAAGTCCTTTAAGCCAACCATTTCTCCTATGATGCGAACGAATGAAATTACGAAGATTGAACATTTCATTCATTCACGTATGATGTATATAGTCGAACGTAGCTAGGTGTCGAGAAGTCCCTATTGGTATCGAGGGCATCGACTCGGGCATGCGGTCCACGTTCGATGCGTCAAGTGACCCCTTAACGCGACTTATTGGTCACTCATAAATGATCGCTCACCACAGAGTAGCGCCCGATCATAATAAAATAATTTTAATAAATACGTTTATTTGCCATTTATTTGTCCTGTATTGTTAAATATAGTTAGGTTATAAAGAGCAGACTGAATGTCTAATGGCATTTTCAATCAATCAATCTAGGGTGATGGTGAAATGGAGAGAATTAATATTTTCGTGCAGCAAAAAAGTAATATGTGAAACAGATATGCGTACAAAACTATTGTACACTTTACGGCGTATTCCTTTAGAAATTTATTCCAGCAGAACCAGATTCTGAAGAACTGATATGTAACGCGATTTTCGTATGCACTTTAAGTTTAAGTATATAATATATTATACTTAAAAAACGTATAATATTAGAACATGGATCAGTTTGGGGCAAATATTTTAATATACATTTTATTCCATTGAAGATTGAACCAGCGTGCGTGTATGAAGAAAGTCATGAATGTAAAAAATGTTATGTAAACTAGCAAATTATACAGTGTATTCATTAATATCAGAGGATTGCTACTAAGAGAGATATACCTTACCACATTTTATTGAGTTGTGTTATTCAATAAACATACTCATGTATATTTTTTTACATACACATTCTATGTACATATATTAAACATTTTATCTACTTTTTAAAATTATTATGCGTAAGAACAAAATACATACATATTTTTTTTAATTTTTTACACATCCATTATAATCACATATTTATGCTCAACAGATAGAAGCTTGACCATTGACCATTTTACCAAGTATACCTATAAACAATTATGCATCGGACATTTTTTATGCGATACGCAATCATAAGGACGTTCTCATTTCTAATCTGTGGTGGTTTCATTGCTATCTCATAAGGGCTCATTGTGACAGGCAATAAGCACCAAATTGCCTGTTGATCAGTTATAAAATGTTATCATGGAAATGGTCTCTTATTAAGGTCGATAAGTTTCATGTTACACACCCGAAGGACTACTCGCTTCACATGTAATGGATATTCCTCCGTTTAACCGTATAGTGATTTAAAAAAATAGAGCTATCAATTTAAATCTAAGTGAATCATTTTTGGAATAGAAATTCAAATTCGGAATTAATTCGAAATCAAAATTCGAATTCGGGGCCTTCGGCGTGATAGCATTATTCTTGTCAGTGTTTACTTATACATGGGTACTTCTTGAAATAAGGCTTACAACAATAGGAGCAAGCTGGATTATCTAACCAGTTTTGTTACACAGCACAATGGATGTATATAGAAATTATTATTGTATAGAAATTATTAGTTTTAAATTCTCATTGGGTAAAACAGGAAACGCGTTGTTCTCTGCTCTGTAAAATAAAATTGCCTATGAGCGAATAATTCAACTTCCGCAGCCGGAGGGATGATATGGCCTTCATACAAAATATGCTACAAAACAGTTTGCGTGTAGAACACGACCTACGCATTAAAACAAAAGCAGAAAGCTGAGAGTTCCACAAAACATCATTAAATTCAATATTTCGTTTAAAAAGCACTCTACATATCTCGACCATTAATCACTAAAACTACCGACCTTCAAGGAGAACTTCGGAATAAAATCGGCAATCGAAATAAAGCACTTAAAGCGAAACGTCATTATCGCACAACATAAATAAAATAAAATTGAAAAAAAAAGATAGGAATCGAACGCAAAAATTGAATATCGAAGTCGATTTAAAACAGAATACGAATTTTAAAAATACGAGCACAGCGGAGCAGCATTAATTAAAAATTCTCGGTAGAATATTCAAAAATAGAATTCGCATTCGAAGGCCTCCTTGTACGGAGTTGAAGTTTGAATTTGGAAGCAACAAAAGAAGGAGAGCGGGAGCAACCCTTTTAGCGCTGATAATCTGTTCCCGGGCCGTGTTGTGTTGTGTTCTCTTTTTTATCTGTTGTCACTTTTTTGTCCGAACCGAGATTGTACACAACATTCTTTACTCCGAAACGAAGCTTTTTAAACTTGCCCCGAGATTTATTTCTTTTTTATTCGCTTTAATAACGAGTCGTCGTCCGATTTAATTGATGAATGGTCAGGGGGATATGTTCAAACGATTTTAGAACTCGACTTAAAATTGACATTTTATAATCGGCCTTTTAAAATTTTACGTCGATGCCAATCGCGAATCCTTAATTTTTTAATGTCCTTTAGACGTACAGAGCTAAGGTTATAAATATGTGTCAGAATAGCTATATATAATATTTAAATCATTGCATCAGTTAATTATAGGCGATCGATTAGTGTTCATTTAATTTAATCTAATATCAGTTTGGATGAAACAATGAGAAAAACGCACTGCTGCGTAGCGGAAATAATAAGTTTAGTGCCACTAACATTCGTATATGAGCATACTTACTTTATACATATTTAACAAAACGGCTTACCTTTTACAATGGTATTTGTGTAACAATAAAAACAGTATTTTATATTCATCTTAACATTCCACTAAATAATGCAAATCGTTTTAAAATATGTACATACATATGTAAGTGAGGTACTTGTTAAAAAAGTATTTTCGAAATCAGAAATTGAACTGGCACAAAGAGCGTTCGCCTCTGAATTGTTGAAATATAAAAATTTTAAAAATAGAAGTCAATCCTTCCGCCCTCTGGCGAGCTTTACATGAAATATTATTTTATGGAATAACATCTGTGGTCGGCTCGATGTGTGAGTGCATTATGCCAGAATGAGCCCTCCGTTTATATATATGTACATATATGTATGTGTAAGTGAAATTAATTTAAAGTAATACACTTTCAAGTGGATGGGAACATTTCAACTCTGTTTTCACTCATGTTAATTTTAGATTTGAGTGTTCCTTGTTCGAAACAAAAATCTTGACTTTAATTGTTCATGCTTTTAAGACTTTTCGTTTATTGATGTACGCGGTACAAGTACTTTTTTTACTTTAAATTTGTTTGAAATTCGATATAATATTCCTACATTTGTAATAAATTTAAAAATTAGCGAATTTTTTAAATGGGTATTACCTATAGCAAAAATTGCGACATCCGTAAATATCACAACACATACATGTTTAGACGATTTTAACTTTAGATCTATATTATCAGTTGTTTTTCTGGTGATATAATTGGGGAATATCAAACAGAAACTTTAAACATTTTAATAACCTACACCAAGTATTATAAACCATATAATTATTTTTATTATAACATTATTGATTTTATAAAAAAAAATATTTAAGCATGATAAAATATTAAATTATCAACTAACTCCTTGTTGCATTGCAATATCCATTTTACAATCCTTTCGTATCGTCAAATCAGTCATCGCGGGCTCATTTTTGTAGAATCGAAAACCCTACCATTTATTTTTTTATTTTTTACTTTTTAAATTGCGTTCGTCATGCCTCTCCCCGCCAGTATTCCGTGCAATAACAAAACGCTATCAAAGTCGCACTCAAAATGAAATTTGAATTTGGTTCTCGAATCCAACATGCGTCCTTTGTGTTACGTTCTGTATAATTATCCTTTTTTTTGTTATTCAATGTATTTTGTTACATTTTCTATACAAACCCGTTGACAATATGCATGTATAAAGATGTATTTTATAGATTTTTCTAGAAGATAAAGAGTATTTTGTTGCATGAGTATTGTTCAATAGCTTTTAATTTTGTTTTATTGTATTTGAATAACCGTTTTCATTTTTGAAATAATACTTATTTTTCATGAAGATTAATACCACTAATACAAACAATTTAATAATATTTACATAAAATTTGATTGGTAAAACAAATGTACTTGAAAAAAGTACACAGCAAACAAAACCAGACATGAAAAATTATCAAATAAAAATGCAGCATACAATCTGCGCAGTCGTTAATTCTACACGATTATAATCTGTACATTGTTATCGTATGATCTGATGTTTTTCATTCATTCCGAATCTGTCCAAAAAGCAAGAAATATTTCCGGATTTGTATAAAAAAACCAGCTACTGAACCCACACATGGCTTAGCTAGTTATTGTGAGCGCTCAGCTGTGTTAGTTTTGGAATTAATTTTTTTACCCTTCCCATTTTAATTTTAACTCTTTTGACGATTTTAATATTTCTGGAACAATTTTGGGTTGGGGCGAGGGTGTGGGTGTGAAGGGTTACAGTTTTTGAGTTTTCTATGCGGGCTCGGGATGTATCAAAAAAAAAATCAAATCCATCAATGCAATATGGAATAATATTCCCTTTCT
>DWFO01000327.1:0-21892 GCA_018246595.1 Mimoniades nurscia nurscia
TTAGTGGCGAGAACTTTCACTTTACTATCAACATTTTTTTCAGTGGCTCGGAAAAGCCGCCCAGCCCGAACCAGGAAGAGGAAAGCGAGGAGGAACCGGCGGCCACTGCCGGAGCACGGCTGGCCACGTGCCACACCGAGGGGTGCTCCGCCCCCGCCGACCGATCCATCCGTCGCAAGTGGCTCATTAAAATGCGCTCTAGTGTCAGCAAACTGGTAAATATGTTTTTTAAATGTCGTAGTATGCATAATAAGCTTTAAATGTTATTGAATTGTGACAACTTTTTATTATATGATGATGAAGACTTGAGTACAAAAGTTTTGCCGTCTAGTCGTTTAGATTGCAACTTTTCTTCCATTTTTGTATCCCGAGGTTCGATTCTTGGCACGATTCTTCATACTGTCATGTACTCATGTACATGACAGTATGTATTATTAAGATCAAGTATCATTTATCTATTAGGCGCTCTTTAGGGGAGGCGTACGTCCAGCAGTGGACTGAGATAGGCTGGTGATGATGATGATCGTCATCATTATCTATAACGGTGAAGGAGAATACTCAAAGCGTTCATATACAGCTTTGCATAATGTTCGTTCGAAAAGCGGAAACAATGAAACAATATCAACAAGGGAAAATTATCATCGATGGAACGATAAATGTTTATGATGATGGAGTATTTTGTAGCATACATTGACTACCTCGTTGGTCGTGTTGAATGCAAGCGCGACTGCCGATTGAGAGATTCTGGGTATAAATCCCGGGTGGAGCACTATTAGATTTTCTTATGCTCCACCAATTATTCCATAGCGGGATGTACACATTACTGGTGGAACGTGAGAGTGTACTACACTCCTCTGCCTACCTCTTTGGGATTGTAGGCGTTGTGTTACTTAGTATTGTACATTACAGACGCTGAAAAGAATCGTATCACCCGCACCATGCCGGGATATTAAGGTATCGTAAGGGGTGACTAAACTCGGCTCTGGCGAACCATTAAATTCTCTAGTCTCCGACGGACAACAGCATGGCCAACGCGAGAAGCCGTGCGCTGCAATCTCCAATATTGCCCAGCACGGTGGATGGATTGTAGGCTAAATTCCGTCAGGAGAGACCTCGGCCTAGCGATAAACTTAAACAGGCTGATGTCGATATATGAATAACAATGATGTACATGTGTGTGAGCCCGTGTGTCCGCGTGTGCAGCTGCAGCTGCAGGGCGACTACCCGGGGCTGCACACCATCCCGCTGTGCGGCGCGCACCACGCCGCGCTGGCGCCGCTGCTGGCGTGCGCGCTGTGCCGCCGCCGCCTCGCCAAGCACCACAACCTGCACGTCGTGCACCACGTACGTCTGCGCCACTACACTGTACCACTATATACACTATACTACACGACAATAATAGAGCATTATTATGTACATTATATACTTCCTCCTTTGTAACGTCGCTAACAATGAGTCAATTCGATATTTTTAATTCGTGTACTGAGTTTTATTAGTAAAGAAAAAAGAATCTGGCCATGTACATTTATAACATGCATGTTGGAACGTAGGGCTACGCGGAGCTGAACCCGCTGCTGTCGGCTGCGGGGATCCCCGTGCAGTTCGCGGAGCGGCCCGTGCTGTGCAAGGTGTGCCGCTACTACTGCACGCTGCTGCAGCGGCCCGGACACAACGACAAGCACGCGCACGCCTACCGCCGCAGGTGCGTGCGTGACGCGAACGTCACAGGAAAAGTCTCTATACAAAATCATACTAGGGAAATCCAGAGCTATAGCATTCCTATTTAACGTGCTTATGTTACATTGTTCCGTGTACTTTGCAATTATTGATAAATGTCAATTGTACGTAAACACAATGCAACTAGAATTGTTCCATCCATTTGGAGCGCAGAAAACATTTCTAAAATTTAGCTAGATCCTTCACTTTTACAGAAACAGGTTTGAATATAGGATAATAAATTTATTTGTAATACATATGAAACTATTTGATAGGTAATAAACAGGAAACTGCCTCGTTGGTCGTGTTGGTTGGAAACGCGACTGCCGATCGGGAGGTCCTGATTCCTGGGTCGGGCACTACAAAATTTTTCAAATTTACATTTTCTAGTAGTGGTGCGGAGTCTGAATATATGCCCGGTGTATGGCAATAGGCTCACCACCTATTCCATAGTGGGATGTAAACGTAACTGGTGAAACGTGGGAGTATTCTACATTCCTTTGCCTCTACCTCTTCAGGTATTATAGGCGTGATGATGATGTTACGTAAAAAGGAAACTACAATACTACTACTTACAATACTTTCAGGATATGATTAGTGGGCTTTCTTTGGTGATATGCAATTTGTTCTTGAATTTTACCTTTGCATATTAATGTAAACATGTGTTCTAAAATTTTTTTTCAGTTTACTTGTATATTTATCAAACTATGAGATCTGATTGTAATAAACATCATCAAGTACAAGGGTCTCGTGTGACTTGATCCATCTTATTATAATACAATGAAAGGTCTACGAAGTGAGCTAGTTAGAGGTCACAATTACTAAAGCTGATAGCAATTGTCTTTCTAATTAGTCAAATTTGTGATTATACCTGGAGTTATTGATTCCCACTTTATTGGATATCTAACTCAGGTGTGTCGAAATAAACATAAAAGTATAGCAGGCTAACGTAGAATTTATGTGTCTCGCAATATATATACTAAAAAGTGGATACATTTTGTGTACAATTTGTCTCTCTTTACTGTTTATAGGTTACTACAAATTTACAACGTTGAAATCCCGCCAGAGCTTGAACGGGAAGCGGGTGACTCCGCCTTGCTGGAGGACTGCGCTAACAGCGCCAATAAACAGAGGAAGAAAGCTCGCACGAAGTCCAAACAAAGAAGATCCACTGATCCAGAAAAGCCAGACAGTGAATCTTCTGAGAGAACTACAGAAAGTTCCCCGGAGAAGGAGAAGTTTAAAGAAGAAGATGGTGAATCCCAAAAATGTCAGCAGCCACTTGAAGAAGACATAGAGAGTCTTATATCTTCAAATAAAATACCAGTTCCGGGTGCAAAACCGACAGAGGCAAGTATGCAAAGTGAATTCGTTGAATCGGAAATGGTGTTCGATGCGGATGCGCCACTCATCGCAGTAGACAAACAAACAGAGTTACAGTACCTTCTGCAGAAACAGAATAATCCTGCACAGTTTCTACCTAAATCAACGAATATAACACAAAAGCACAAGAACATATTAAAGATACACAATATTGGCATAACTAAACCAGGGCAGCAACATAGAATAAATGACAAAAACTCTAAGCGAGTACAAAAGTTGGGACAAATAGTTGCTCACAAAGAGAAGTCGGCGAAGAAGGAGAGTGAAGTGGAGATATTTGACCCTGATAAAGCTAAGGAGATATCAATATTCAGGAACATACCTCTCAATGATGAGTGCACTATTGAAACTATACCAAACAAGAAACCGGCAGATATTAATACACTTAAAAACAAATGGCAAATGTCTGAGAGTTTCAGCCAAGTTAAGAAGAATTTGAGTGAACTTTCAAAGAAATTACCCTTAGAAAAAGATACAAAAAAGCTTCCAGACACTAAATACTCAAATCCAGTCAAGAGACTAGAAACCAATCCCTCCATATCCGTAAGAGAGTTGTTCCCTGGGGAGGAAGAAATGAACTTACAATGCAATGTTGAATTCAACAATGTAAAAGGTGTTACCCCTGAAGGCTGGGAGAAGTGTAATACAATGATTCAATATGACTCTGAAACAAAGAAACTGTGGACCGAATTACAAAGGCCATATGGCAATCAATCTAGCTTCCTGCGACATTTAATATTACTAGAAAAATACTTTAGGAGTGGAGATTTAGTGCTTTCACATAATGCAACTCCGCATGCGGCAAATTATAGTACTTCAGTGCAAAGCCGACTTCGTGCATACGATAACGCGGTGCCTGAAGCTAGAAGAAACGAACCGTCGGTGAGCTTAATAGAATTTAGAAAGAAACCACCAATGAATGGCAAGAGCCTACTCAAAAACAATCAGAACTCTGAGGAAAAAAATCAGGTAGACCCCAAAAAATTCATGCCCCCACCTGGGTCGCTTCCTAAAAAGCCTAAGATCGATCGAGGAAAAAATAAGCCTTTACCCCCAGAGCTGATAGCTATTACACCCAATGTACAAGGCCGAAAAGCGATACAGAACGTTTTGCAGAATATTCAGCAGTTAGTGAAAGGTGTATCAGCTTCAGATCCCACTGAGGTAGCGGCCGCGCCGGTCCCGGCCCCCGCACCCAGAGCAGACACTCCGAAAGAGAAAAAAGAAATGCCCGCCCTTAAGTATGAACCGTCGAAAGAGAAGAAAAAGGACATTCCCCCACCTAAATTTGATTCTCCGAAAGAGAAGAAGGACACTACAAAGTTAGACACTCCAAAGAAACATAAGAGTACTAGCAAAGCGTGGAGACCTACACTCATGGCGATCACTCAGGTCAGTCCTTACTCATCTTAATGTCTTGAATTACAATATTGTCCTATTTTTCTCTAAGTGTTTTTGTGCACTTTATGAAGTTTGGGTATTTTAAATATAAAAAAAATATGCATTTTCTTTCAATTTTATGGAGCTCATCACAATATGTCTAAACATAACATATTCGTATTTAAAAATGGCAGGCTATACTTCATAAGACTTTATCCTTCGCAGGAAAACTTGGCGAAAATAGCTCGTGAACCGTTGCGGCTGGCGGTCGACGGGCACAACCTGCCCAGCCTCGTGCAAGTGCTGTCTGCGGGCAACCGCTACCACATCACCTTCGAGGACTACAACAAAATGTGCGTGATCCGCCGCGAGCGCCAGCAGCGCCTGCAGGAGCGCGAGGCCAAGAACAAGCGGCGGATCTCTGACGAGACCACCGTGGTCACCGAGATTCAGCCTTCGGCTATGCTGGGCAACGGCGGGACGGTCATGCAAAATATCGCTACGGATAAAGAGCCGTCCGAGCTGCAGCTGGGGACCAATGCCGCAACAATTCTCAAGAATGTCGGTCTGAAGAATATAACAATAGCGCCCATTCCGCCCAAGACTGCTACCGTTACGTCGCATATGCAAGCTCCTTTAGTGTCCACTCCGGCACTTCTGGTCACATCCGCGCCCGTGAAGTCAATCCAGCCAATTCTAAGTGTATCTAGGGAAGCGAGCCCGATGCCCGCCTTGGCGCCGGGTCACTTGCTGCTGCCGAAGATTCCCAAGTCGTTGACAGTGATCCCGCAGAGCGTGCCCGAGCCGCGACCATAACGAAGTCTGATAATCGTCCTCGTCTAGCGACCGCGACGAGGTCCGAAAGCTCCCCGCGCCGATGACACTACAGAGTGATGGACTCGCGTAAATGATTCGGCACGTCCGATGTGTGTGAAGTGACGTCATTGTCGGTACGATGACGATTTGCAAGAATGTACGTTAAGTGTGTGTCGGTGTTACGTAACGGTGTGATGGACGGTCGGACGGTGTATTTGTGATTGTGACACATAAGTTATTAAGAATGCCTATTTTCGTATCGCTTAGTGAGAGCGCCTCGTCGGATCGACTGAGACAGAGGCAATGCAATATGTATGTACTAGCACCGGTTGAGCCTTATAATTATAAAAAAACCTGTGTAAATATTAGAGTAGAAATGTTGGACATGTGTGCTGTGAATATAATGGTGACGAGGAGTGTGTTATGATTATCATGTTACTCGAAATTAGGTATTTTTGTAGCCTTTGTGCAAATGATACGAGAGACCTATTTGCATCATGTTATGTTTGTCTTTTATTTATTAATGATAATGATGTTTTATCAAATATTGTCTCAATAATCATTGTTGAACTATTGTCAGTTTTCTCTTTAAAAATTCATGCATAATTAATTTAATATTCTATTACATTGTTCAATTTTCTATAGTTTGGTGACCTTGTATTTGTAAAACCATCCCAAGGAACATAGACCATACACTTCTGTTGGTATATATGTACATGTTCCATACATATGTATATATTTTCTGCCAAAACACATCTATGTACCTATCCTTGGTACCAGATAGAAATGTTCATAAAAGTGCAGATGGTACTAATCAAGTGTCGAACATTGTCAGATTATTTCATTCAAAATTCTCTAGTCAGGTTCTAATTTGCATTTATAATTTATTTCATCATATGAATTCATTTAATAGCAATGACAGGCATATTGCATCTTGTATCATTTGCATGAAAATAGGCAGGTTATTATAATATATCAAAGGTGTAGATTAAGTCAAAATAATCATTTGTACAACACTTACAACTGAGGAGTATTTTTTTATAAATTTACTTGAAACATAATGTTCATCATGCGCCATAACAATTATCTCAGCGATGAGGTTGTTGAAGTGGTGTTTTGACTTAATCTTCATCACACTCTTGTAAAACATGTAAGTATAATGAATATCACTGGAGCATATTTTTCCATTGTTGTAATAATAATAATTAATGTTTCATAGAAACTAATTCACATATTAATATTAATAGCATTAGTGCACTGAACCTACCAAAAACGTGGTCCACAAACTTTAACAAACTATTTTACCTGTTTCCTTTCCGACGTTATACTAAATCCAACGTAATCATGTATCGAATCCTTTTAACCTATCGTATTGTGAGGGAAGTGTGATACTCTGATTATTATTAAGTATTTAATGTTACATAAATACTTCCCCCTAATGATGTATCTTTTTTTAGTTACTTAAATCCATTTATACATATAATTAGGACAATATTCTGACAGGTTTGGAATGAGAAACATCGATTTACTTGATTCCTCATAGAGAAATTTATAATATGATATTTTAAAATTAGTGTGCGACTGAATGAAAAAAAAATGTTGAGACATATTTTTTTCACATGGAAATGAAAAAGTGATGGATCTAGTGCCTGGTGAATACACAAGTGACATCACTTACATTGCACATGTATATATGAATCACATCAACATATGGAGGGTTCCAATGATTTATATATTTCATATATAAAGCTCACATTTGAAAAATTGTAAGTTATACATTATATATGTCTATTGTTGAGATTTATTAGTATTTTATTTGGTCCAATGAAATATAGATTACGGTCCAATGTTAATGTTTAGACGTTGTACAGAAAACTTGTGACTGTTAAGGCGCGGCTTCTGCTACCTCTGGTTCTAACCACTTGAGACATCACATGCCCGGAAAATATGTTTCTCATTTTCTGTGGTTTCTTGTGGTTCCATGACTGTATAAGTTGGGTTTTCCAGTATAGATCTAGTAGTCAGTAGTTCTGTTCAAAGTTGGATGCATTAATCGCTTAAACTTTTTTCTATATGTCTATGATGTTATGTCCCAACAACTAAACATATGATTTGTTCAAATTATCAAAATCAACTTTATGGATTGATACTTTTTGGTTTGATTTACTATTTGGTTTTCAGTGAGAACAGTTTTAACAACTTATTTAGATATTTTGTAATAGGGCAAACAGTACACAAAATTGTTTTAAAGTGATTTGTAAATAAATATATTAGATTGTAATGCATGCTGTAAGAACATAATATATATTCGTATTCAAAATATTAGGTGATGGTACATATATGATATATTATCCAAACCGTAGATATGTCAATTAAGGCAGATAAAACATATAATTTTATAGCTTATAAAAACTTTAAATTATTTGATATAGTGAATATCGCAAAACGTAAACCGTTTGTATGTACATATACTTATATATTTTTGTACAAGGCTGTCTGATGAAAATAAAGGCATCCCAGGGCATGTGTAGATGTGCTTTAATAAAGTCGGTCCAGCGAACTTTTGGTATTTTTAAGTTGGCTCTTCAATTTGTGTATATTATATAATGTCCCAGCGATGTGTTGTGGAAGCTGCTGCCTTAACACTCGAAATTGTTATGTAACTATTCTAGTATTGGAAGTTTCGTCAAAAGTTGTTATTGTAACGTGTGACAGTTACGTTGTCGAGTTGCGAACAAACCCGTAGGCTCTCCTCGCCCCCGATGTTTAGTTTCTTCCAAAGATAGCGTGTTAGTTTTCAATATTATTATTATTTTTTAGTTGCTACTACCGATGCTCGCTGCGTTCTCGCGTGGCTGAGGTATGAATTTGTGTAATAAACATATCCTTATCTCCTCAACTTTGTTTTTTTTTTATTTCTGATTTGGTCGTGGCCTCATTACACACAGTAAGGAGAATAGTTCAGTAAAATAAAAGAAATCTATGCGAACATTTAATTTCTTTATTTTATTTATTTATAAGTTGTAAATGATAATTAAGCACTATATTTGAACATAATGAATTCTGGTATTAGTTAAAGTAACTTGTACACAATAATTGTAACCTACTCTTTAGAAGGGAGAAGGGACGAATGGTCCCTTAAATTTTCCCGGGTCAGAGACACCCGAAAGCTCCTATTCCCCACAAAACCCATAGTGAAATTATTGCCTAAAGTATAAAACTTGCATAATATGTATGCAATGTAAATTAATGACTACATAATATAAATAGTTTGATAATAAAGATGATTTATAAAACTACACGTATTTATATTTCTGTATTCAATTTTGTGTTACAAATAAATTACTATTAAATTATAAATAATAATGTATTTTTTAAAAAGGTCTTTGCAGTGCTCACTCTTTGAATTATTTAAAATTATTATAGGAAGTTAATAATTTATGAGAAGGTAATATTAATTACCAAACATTCGTAGGTAGTAATAAATTTTATGAAATAGGAACGATAAAAATGGAAAAAAGGAACAGACAAAATGAAATAATAAATGGAAAAACAATGTAAAAGCTTATTTTGATATTTTTTATTAACGACTACTGTCCTATGTTACGTAACACCGTTACATGTCTGTCAAGGTAAAATGTTTAATTTATTTTATGCAATATTTATCGTTAATTAGATAAAAGATATTGCATTTAATATATCTGAAAAAAAAATTACATTTTGGTTTGCCACAGGGATTTTTTTAATAACAGAAATGTATCTTAAATAGCATTTGTTTTGCCATGAAGTTAAATTTTGGTATATCACCATGGTGCATCCGATGTGAGTTAATCCTTTTTCTTGGCGTGCTTGGAGACACCCTTGGTGCGTTTCCACTTCATTCTGCGGTTTTGGAACCAGACTTTTACCTGCGTAGTCAAAAACATAATCATTTTGAACAACACTGGGATACTAGGTAGCACTGCCGATCGAGAGGTCTCGAGTTCGAATTCTGGGTCGGTTATTGGATTTTTCTAATTTGAAATTTCTAGTAGTGGCTCAAAGTCTGGATATGTGTCTGATGAATGGCAATAGGCCCACCACCTATTCCATGATGGGACGTAAACGTAAATGGTCAAAAGTGGGAGTGTACTATACTCCTCTGCCTACTTATTCAGGGATTACAGGCATAATTTTACATTATTGGATAATGGTGCTCTGTACAATTGGTTAGAATGCTCCACTTAATAACTAAATTGAACTAATCTAAGTGCGCATTTATATTTATGATTTAGCGAAACGGTTTTTATATCCGGTTTACTATATATTTAAGGTTTTAAAACTTCACCGTATTCGATTTTATCATAATGTGTGAATAGAACTGTTACGTTTGCGTAGGCCACTGGACATCGCATTGGAAAACCGTTCCGGTAAAGTGGAAGTCACAATCCACCTAGTTATGAAAACGGAAAGATGTGTAGTTGTAAAAAGGGAGAGCTGAACATGCTTAGGCTGTCCATATTTTTAGGCCTTTCCTAGGCTTGTATATAAACGCCTGTAACCAGCAATGACTAGGTACCGTCAAATCGCTAACAGATTAAGTACATATATTCCTGATTTAGAAACATAAATAAACGAATATACTTCGGACAGTTGGTCGATTTTTTCAACATTATTTCTACATAGGTAAGTTAGGTGAATATAATGTTGGGAAGTGCTTTTAAGGCACTGTCTCCAAACGGTACAGTCTAAACTACGGCTGCGTAGCAATGATGCCAAAACAAAAATTGTATTCGAAATGTAATTGAATAAAGACATTATTATTATGCACGAGGAGAAAAGTATTTAGTGCTAGAATAATTTATGAATTTGTTTTCAAGATACCAACGCAAGTGTAACTAAATCTAAGTCAAACTTGTATGCGCACTCACATGTGGCATTAAGTAACATAGTAAAATACGAACCTGTCTTTCAGTAAGGTGCAAAGCTACGGCTATCTCGTAGCGGCGGAGGCGTGTGAGGTAGTTGGCGCGCGCGAACTCCGCTTCGAGGCTGCGGATCTGCGTCTTGGTGAACGCCGTGCGCTCCTTGCGACTTGTTGCTCGAACTTCTTCAACTAACACAATTGAAAAGCTTTACTACAAACTTTATTGTACACGTAAATTGTATCAAGGATGAAAAATTGATCCCTAAATCACCCACCGAAGCTCTTACGGTTGGATATAAACATTTAGTCCTTACGAGTACCTACATACCTACCTATATCTAGAACATTCTACGATACAAGTTTATAGTTTTGTGTACTGAACTTCATTACGTCTATATTAGTCAAAGGAAAAGAGCAAGAAAAAGGGCAATAAGGTTTTTACACATAACTCATTAAACAATTTTACTTTATTGCCTGTGGTTAAACCTATGTTGCTTAATCCTACAAATAGTTTGCAATCGGCAATGGCATGAAACAGTGGCGTAGCGTGGGGTGCGCGCGGCAAAGGGCGGCCCGCCCCAGGTGGTAATTTTTTTCCTACTCTTTTATCATTCCACTGTTGAAACATGAGTGTCCTCTCAGCATGAGAGGGTTAAGGCCAAAGTCTGACAAGCTGGCCAAGTGTGGGTTGGCAGATTTTACACGTCTTAGTAAACATTTTTTTTTCAGTTGGCTCTTTTGGTGCAGCAACATTTCACAAAAAAAATAACAAAATAACTGTTTTAATAATATATCATGGTAGTTAACCATTTTTTTTTGTGGTCATACGGCAAAACATTTAAAATTTTACGGGGGCGGCAGTAGTTGACCTTTTTTTTTCATTGACGTGGTTGTCAGAAAGCATAACACAATATATAAACTTTTAAGGGCGCCGCAATAGTTAACCTTTTTTATATTTCGTTGACGTGATTGTCATACGACAAAGCACATACTTATGTATAAAGCTTAAAGGGGGCGGTAGAATTTTCTTCCGCCCTAGGCGGCTGATACCCACATTTTGATAGTCCTAATTCTTTGCAACTACAGTTTTTAAAACTACAGATATTTGAAATTGTTAAGTTTAGATAATAAAACATGAAATAAAATATTAACCTATTCGCTCTTGAAGACAAGAGCGAATAGGTTTTCTCTAAGCATGCACGATTTATCCACTAACACATTTATATCGCTATTTACTACTAACTAAATCAACTGCAGTTACACGAAGTCCTAATGTGATTTGATCGAATAGGTTTGTACTGACGTTACAGTAAATAGGTAGGTACATGTTTAGAATTACGGTAGGTATATAGTACAGTCGACACTGTTCATAAAACCTTAGCGCAAACAATGACGCAAATATAGCAATAAACCACACCTGCGACTGTCGCAAGAAAGTGTAAACTATTCCCTATAAACAGAGGAAGGCGCCGGCGCCGCACGTGCCATGCGCATAGATGCCTAGCAACATACCATGAAGAGTTTCGATTCTAATAGACAATAAATATGTCGTAATAAGAAAGGAACATTTGCCTAAATATACGTTTGTTTTATGACGTAAGGATTTAATTACCTACAGTTATAATGTTGTGTTGGCAAGGACGGATCCAATTTTGGTGCCAGAGGGGGTCACATAGTTGTAATCAAATCTCAAGAAGTTAGGTATAGTTTAATTTTTATAAGAATAGATAAAAGTTAAACTAAAGTACCAGTACGGGTATTGTTTGGTTTTTGTTACTTGAAATTGAACTGGTAAAACGTGGTATAACGAAGTACACTCTTTTGCCCTCCTCTACGGACATTACAGGAGTGATGTTATGTTTAATCAACACAAACTATTCCTTTTATTGTGAAGAAAGATATAAAAGAATGCAAAGAGCAGGCAGAAGTCGCCACACATTACCACTTATGGCACCTGCAACCAACCCCAAGCAGAACTGAGTAATCGGTAGTTTTTAAAATTAAGAAAAAGTGTATGAGAATTGTTGGTTTAGTTTAAAGATGTGAAGTTTTAAAGAAAGAATTACATTACATGTACCTGCCAGGCTATGCCCTCTCAATTTGTAAGTTAAATAAAACTACGATCACGTAACATGTACGAGTAGGTATCTACGTATATTATCAGAAATGTACTCGTATACTGTCTAGTTTAAATTAAACGCTTTGTCTCTACAATTAACAAAAATGTTTATACATACATAATTTGTGTTCAAATATTTAATATCTACTAAGTACTCTAGATATATTATAGTACATAGCTTAAGATCACAATGCTAAAAAAAATTTGATGTATACATATTGCAGTAGTTGCTTTAAAAAATACACTGCGTTATAAGAATAACTGGCAAAATTATAACCTTAATAATATTTTGTGATAAGTCACACCGTCTGATTCACGCGGCGATCTGATTCGAAATATAGGCATAGCCTACCGTGACCAGACTGCTAATAAAAAATGTTACATATTATACATACATTTTGTTATGTATACACATTCTTATTCGTAATACAGAAAATATTATATTTACTATACACAAAACGAATACTAGTGCTCAACATACAACTTTGACATAGCAATAAAATTGACGAAATAAGTGCTCTAAGTAAATTGTGATGTTAGCCATTACCATGCAGATATGAATTTCATACAAAATAATGAATATGAAGTGAAATGTTGTTTTCGTAGATTGACATAAAGTAAGTTAGTGGACGAAAAAGATTTTCACTCAGGGAGAAATAAAAAGGAAAATACATATAAATATTTGTCTGTGTGTGTAAATTATGTTAATAATTATATATGTGCTGCAATGGTTGCAATTAAAGCTTTTTTATTTCTTTCAAAACAAACAATCAACGCAAAGAACTTTTTCTAACTTCACTGCAACATTTCTGACATTTCCAATTCGGGCTACGTATTTGTACATTTCATCTAATAGTACTAAATACTAATTAGCGTACACTATCCTTCATAAAATTATATTGGACCGGTATGGTGCATGTTGTTCTGAAAATTGTTTAGTCATTATCAGTGCAGATTACAAAAACAAGAGATAGTTAACTTAATACATATATCCTAAACGTTCACCGTGATAAACAAAAACATATCCCAGTACACAGTTTCATTGTAAATCTTAAAAACCATACATGGATATGTCAAAAACAGTCTGTATTTCTGGAATCGTGTCACCAATTATTTGTAAAGCTAGGTACTTGATAGTTTTACTAACAACTCATTTAGGAACTAACTGACACTAATAGTATTATTCGCACAGTTCAGTAAAAAATCGTTTGTAAGTATCCATGAGGGGCAGCTACCACTTGTGTCTATTTCCTACTTCTTTGCTATTTTCCTCACTTGTAAGAATACAAAAATTTACCCAAAATTTGAAAGCAACTCACCTTCTTCGCTGAAACTTGCACTACGCGCTGTTTCCCCATTTGTCTCTTCCTTCACAGACACCTCACGAGGCGGCTCTTGCCACTGCCTCCATTCAAATAGCTCCTGATGAACATTCACATATTCTCTCTCCACTGGTCGAAAGTCGTAAAACATTGGCAAGTGTTGCTGAATCTCTTGGTAGTCCGCAGCGAAGTTTTGGTAAAAGTGGGGTTCAAAGTAAACATGCTCAAGAAAATCTTCCTGTTTATCAAAGCTTTCTTCATTCTGCATCAGAAAATTAGATTTTATAAATTCCATTTTTTTCACCAAATCACTTTTGAATTTAAACTATTAATAAAAAAAGACAACGGGTTCTGTGAATGTTTTTTTCATAAATAAAAATACAATTTCATAAATGACAAAGAAGAAACATGATAATAATTTATGTATGTAACTTATAATACGTCTGTACGCTACGGTTTCAGAAACTGAAATCTCTCGTTTCCTGCGTGTGCTCATGAAAGGCGGGGCTTTGAACTGGGCGGGAGACATGGGACGATCTTTGGTTTAGTCGATAGTTTAACATGTCATTGCCTGCCCATTTGTTAACTGTCCCACACGGAGCCGTAGCATTAAGAATTACTAATAGTTCTTTCATAATTAAATATTTCATTTTAGGTGACTCGTTATTAATGTAAACACAAATATTTATAAATAATGCACAGATGTAAAGGCCATCAGCATTAATTTTCACAAGTCTTGATCGTTGATTGATTTTTAGTAATATCAATAAATAAACAAAAATAACTTTAATGATAAAAAAAATTGAAAAAAAAGTAACATCACGCCTGTAACCCCCGAAGAGGTAGGCAAACGAATGTAGAACACTCTCACGTTTCACCAGTTACTCCACGATAGTTCTACGATGGAATGGGTGGTGAGCCTATAGCCATATACCGGGCACATATCCAGACTCCGAGCCACTATTAGAAAATCTAAATTAGAAAATTTAGTAGTGCCCGATCCGGGAATCGAACCCAGGACCTCCCGTTCGGCAGTCGCACTTGCAACTAACACGACCAACGAGGCAGTCGCAAAAAAAATATGACTTATGTTTTATAAAAACTGAGTGAAACAATTATATATGTCTTATTAACATTATAAAAATAGATTTCGAGAAAGGGAAATAGGTACAGAATTATGACTCCTGCACGCAGATGCTGTGAGGGTCTGTAGCTGATTTCAAAGCATAGTCGGATAAGCATCAACATTTGAAAACTAATTTAATTAATTATAACAACTCAACCTTTTTGACTTTAATGATAGTACAGATGCATACATTCGCTAACTAAATATATATTTTGTTAGCCGTCCGGTGCTAATGTAATAACGATAATTATACAAAAGTTTCAAATACGGTCGTTTCAAGGTCTTCTGATAACTTTAATATATCTTTACTTCACTTTGACCGCCTCGTTGGTGATGTTCGTTGCAAGCGCGACCGCCGATCCGGAGGTTCCGGGTTCAAATCCCGGGTTGGGCACTACTGGATTTTAGTGCCTTAGATTTTCTAATAGTGGCTCGAAGTATTTGCCTGGTGTATGGCGATGTACAGTGGGACGATAATGTAACTGGTGAAACGTGGGAATGCACTGCACTCCTCTTTCACCTCTTTGGTTATAATGGGTGTGTTGTTACGTTTATCATTACTTTAGAAAGGGAAAACTTCGTTACAATCTGTACATGTATAATATAGTAATCGTACAACTGTACCAAAACTATAGTAAATCAATAAATTTGAAGGAACTTCTTCGGTTTTGTCACAGACATTATTAAATGTCAATATCTTGCTCATATGTGAAAAGTCACATTAGATCCGTAATCCCCGAAGCACAAATCATCTAATTGGGACCTTAGTAGAAGACTTGTGGGATAGTTGTATCAACAGCTTTCTCAGACTAACTTTGGGGTCGGATGGCTTGTGTGGAACAAAATCTACAAGGTTTCAAAATTTCTGTAGTGAAACATAGAAATAATATTTTATCTTTTCAAGTCTTATACATATTTCACTACGTCTACATCACTGGCGATACACTTAATTCGTTCGTTTCTTTATAGAATTCCCAATAGCTATGACGTAGAGGCTAATTACTTTGTAACTTGATTGCCTCTCACTCACTTCCGGTTTGGTGTCTCAAATAGCAGGAAGTTGCGGTTAATGAAGACACAGTTTAATTTATTCTTGGTGTTCTACCTATTATGAGAACTTACTTGGTATCTGTAATATTCGTTTATGAAAATAAGTTTATTTATTCTTATTTTTACCATGCTACTTTAAGGTTAACCAATGCAAGGCAAATAAAGTACAAAAATATTATAATTTTTCATAAACTAAAATTATAATAAAGTTTAGGGCACAATTTTCTCTTCTGGCACCTTTCAAATTTCACAATTTCATTTTCCGTCTTACATTCGCCCGCTGCAGTTTCAATATTCCAGAAAATTGGTTCCGTTCACGTCACAACGAAATGTCTAACGTTGCCGGGTTGTAAGTTCTTGTTTGCTTGGTGGAAATTTGAACTTGATCAACACGTTATTGCCGAAGTTTGTAACAGGTTATGTTGATGGGGAGAACGTGAAAGACTTAGACAAGAACTGTGGGAGGGATGCTATTACAACATAATCCATGTACCCAGGTGAGGAAACTAAACTATATTGTTATATCATCATCACCAGCGTATTGCAGTTCACGGCTGGATATAGGCTTGCCTTGAAATTCTATGCTCATAATCCCCAAGCTGGGGATCGCAGAGCTCAGCTACTCGCACCGCTTACTTCTAGCTGTACCCAGGCAGACCGCGTCCTACCACTATCTGCCAGCGCCGAGTTTAGTCGCCTTTTATGACACCCTGTATCCCCCACACAGGATTGGGCGATGTATTCTTATTCCACCCTAACACTGAAAGTCAGAGAGAAGGAGTAAAAGATGTTACTATATATTGTTTAGGTATATAGTAATATCTTGAGAGGTTTCATAGTCTAAAACAACATTGAAAAACAAAAGGGCACGAAGTCGTTAAGGTTACTGATGGAAATAACGATCAATGTACAGGATTGATGACGTATCACGAAGATATGACGATCAAGAGTAATAAAATGTTTTATGTTTAGAGTATAAAAGAGGGAATATAATTTTGATACGAGATTTAAAAATACTGAGTAAACATAAATTGAACTCAATTAATGATACATATGAGTATGACACAAGAATCTCTGCTTACCACGTGAGAGACCTGGCGTGATGTATGTATGTTCATGTATGTATGACACAAGAAAGTATATACTAAGAAAGTATAAAATATAGTATAAGAAAGTATATACTAAGTAATACTTAGTATATAGAACTTAACAACAAAGTCTAAAACGTAAGTTTTCAAATGCAAAGAAATGAGATACAGATGTTTGGAGTTTTCGTATATTTCGTATTCGTCACGAAACTTGCTTCTTAACACCAGTTCTGTCTAATAATTAATATTATTATTATAATGGTCTCTATAAGAATCAATATTAAAATAGCGCAAGCTAAAAGGCTTAGTAGAAGCCGAGTCTAAAGTCAGCAAGAGTGAGAATCCGAAGAGTGTCTTATGATGAGACGCAGTACTTTCCGTTATCCTATTTCAATTTCAACGCTCCATTGATTGCAGATGCCGGGAGCGATATTCTTTTGCAGTCACCAAGCAAAATGAGGTGGAACGATGCAAAACAGCCCAGGTGGGAGCGAGACGGTGTATATTTTTATATAGGGAGACGAAAATATCGAAAAAAGTTATCGCATCAAAGTCTCTGCGCTAGTAAAGGTCTCATTAAAAGTGCTTTGTGAAAGAATTCGTTCCAATTTATAAGGCAGTCAGCGGTAGATTGGTCGGAAAGTAAATAATGACATTTTCTCTTGTTTAAACGAACTCGCCTCGGCTGGGTTATGCCGCTCTCTAGTTAGAACTGAACCCTTGTCCGTCGACCTCCCATAGTTTGTTCATTTTTGCTATGCTCTGCACTTGTTTGTGTTTACATATCCCCACGAGATTTCTATGAAACTACTACTTTTGATTGAATGACTTATAGTTGCTACTGTTTCAGTGCTGCAAGCTAAGTGATAGAACGCTTCTACGTGTACATAGTATATCTCTTCATTATTAAAATTGTTTAGAAAATACTTCCATTATTTCGTTCAAATTTTTAGTACATAAAAAGGAAGGGAAAAGCAATAAGGGTTTATACAGGTTTATCTTAAAGTGACCGTAATCCTGTTATGATTGCAGATCGAAAGCGAGTAAAGAAATAGGCTATTAAGGTTGGCACAAACAAGTGAAATAAAGTAATTCATTTATTATATTAAGATAACTAGCTGTAACTTTTCGGTAGTTCTTACGTTATTTTAAAAATTTTTAGTCATATTTCAAACGCGTGTTTGAACTACGCGATAAACTGAAAAGTTTGGTTTGTTTTTTCATGGTCTTTTAGATTTTTTTAAGTAGTAATAAGTACAATAAATATTGATTTAAATCTTTGACATCAAACATTGCACTAGTAACTGTTGAACATGATAATGTAATACGAAACGAAAGGGTCAAACTTTGTGCAACCATAAATCGGATAGGTGTCCCTTAGCGAGCGACCGATACCGACGATAGTGGTATACGTTGTTTTATTCCACGTCGCACGAATAAAAATCAGTGACCGTAAAGCGGAGGGCGCCGTATGGAGTGTAGTGACACCTCGTAAATCCGCCATGTATTCGTTCATAGGCACGACGTATTCCTTCACACTTCTACTGATGTCACATTTTCAGTCCAGCGGAGCGCGAAATAAGTACATTTTTGCTCACGAGCCGTAATAAAAAAAATAATGACATGTTTTAAAAGTAAATCCGGCGCTCTGCCATTGACAGATGACGACGCGATCGCGCCGCGTCAAGTTTTTAGGGAATAAATTGGTGAAGCGCCACACATTTTTCAATTTGAGTATTTTAAAGACGCTTTATCTGAATTTTTGATACATTGAAACATTGTTATAGTACATAATTATTACAACAAAATAATAATTTGAAGTCGTTGCATTTCATGTTATGATTTATCTTGAGCGAATTTTTTTTTCATCAATGTTTTAATTACAATTTTAATGTATCATCTTCTATTTGAATTTATTATGAATTCACACATGTCTGTTATAATTGTTAAAAAAATTTACCAACGTAAAATAATAAAAAAAAACAAAAATAAATAAACAATTATTTTTATGGTTTTTTTTATTTTTTATTCAATTCATGATTCGATCTTCCACCACTGATTGATGGCCCACAAAGCGCATTCGTTTCGTGCGTAAGGTGTAAACCGTTTCGAACTTGCGTGCGATTCTAGATTCATGGCGGCCGGGAATTTTGTCGTTTCGTGTCGTTTCATTTTATTGCTACAGTTACATGTCCGCTGCTTTATGGCGGTAAACGTTCGGTTTTACGGAGAGAAAAACGCCCATCGGTGTGATGTGAATGTTATTGGTGCGTTTTCCTGATTGCAATTTTCGATATGATGTGGTCATTGATGATAATATTACACGAAATAATTCGGTCCCATCTAGAATATTCGATCGTGAACGGGTATAGCAACAAATTTATATTGCACGTTGCATGTGTGTGGGCGAGTAGGCGAGTACGGTAGGCATATGATAAAATTTGAGACATCTTATTGACCTTTATTACTGTCTAAATACGCTCATACATAATGTCTTTATATAATGGAGATAGATGCAGTGGTGTAGAAATATTACTAATAACATTACTAGAACGTTAATATATGAAAACAGATTGATAAACTTCTATTACTTACACTTTATGACGAAATATTTTGGTTTCACATTATCATAATTAACGAAATTAAAAATTCTAATAAAACAAGTAGCAACGACGTAATTTCAAGCGTCGTTAGTACAAATGCTTATATACGTGGGTTCTGCGAGAACACGAATGAAGACCTCATCTAGAGTCAATGTTGAGTGTAGAGTATCAAATATTCGCAGCGTTCGTCACTCCGTCGCGGTCGCGTGTAACCCAAGAGTGTTGAGCGAGGCTGCTCGCATTAATTTTGGCAACAACACAGTGAACGCAGACACCAGTTCGTGAAGCGTAACGTTGAAGACTTTGGTTAAATTAATATATTTCCAAGCCCGTGTGGGGCCTTTAATTGACATTTATCTACTTTGTTAGTGTTTATTAATATTGACGGAATGAAGCTCAGTCATGATATATTTCGTTGCTACAGCCCATCATTATTATTATTACTGACAGAAACTGAAGGAAATAAACGTTTATTTCTGACAATATTACAGCCTAAATAATATAATATATCCGGGGTAATATTAAACAGATGGACACTACATAAGATAATTAGCATTGTTATTATTTGGTAAACGATATCGATGACGAGCTACATAGATTTTGTTATGTTATTCGTACTACTTAATATCCTAGAAGAATAGGCTCAGAGAGAGTCGTATCTAAAGCAGCCACAGCGCTGACTTTCAGTTCGCCCGCTCCTTTCGGGCAGGTCGGTCGGCTGAAAGCATGCATATTGTCGGTAGATGTTGCTTGAGTTGACGTAAGCCAGATCGACCACGAAATATAATATGATTTTATAAAGAGTTTCTATAAGTTTGTCTATGTGGGATGACGGCGTCATAAAGCTGCACAGAGAAGCTGAATACGGCAAGGCAAGGATCACTACCGCACACGTCAAGAAAGGGAAGGACTGAGACAGACAGACACCAATGATGTTGATGATAATGATATTCAATGAGGTGTGCGAATAAGCAAATTATATAAGTACATATATGTCTATCTTATGTACTTCAAAAGTAGTTTTACGCACTGGTGACTGGAGACTTACGTAATAACGTATTAGCGTTTTCGTATAGTGCTGAAAGCCTATTATCAGATTTTAAATAGTTTCTACGAGACTTGTTACCTGAAGTTACGTTTTTTTTTCTTTTCTACGAGACTGTTAGCAGTGTTTTGATTCTACATAAATTGAAAAAGGTCCTTATTTAATTATAAATGAGTACATAATAATATACCACGCAGGTCTCAAGTTATAGCGGAAGGGTTGTACATGTCCGCGTGCTCCACTGAACACATCACGACAGACGGTCTGTTTCTCAATTAACTACGTAATACACGTGTACACCTAACTGTATATACGTATAGGTGTGCGAAATAATTAACGCCTCGATTCGCTACAAACGCCAAACCGCCATCAATAAATAGGCGGGTAACAGAGAGTACGGAACACAACGATCTAAGGTTTCGAGTTCGAGCTTGACACATTATTAACGGGGCCTTTGAACGGATCAAAATTTTCCAAATTACGTTCAGTTACGAAGCCGTAAAATATATTTAGGGGTCCGCAAACTATTTACCTGTTCATTATATATCAGCGGTATAGTATAGTTCATATTAATATTAAAGTTATGTAACGAGGAATACTTGAGTACAATCCAAATATCGGTGTGATATTGTCATTTGAATTTCAAAGACCCTGGCATCCCTTTAGGGTCTGAAGTTTAGGTATCAGCCAAATGTGACTTAGCCTAGTTTAATTTTCCTTTCTTTAATCTCATAACATATGTTTGTTTCAAAGAATAATGATATTAAAATATATCTAATATATCATCGTATATCTAAGTTAAAAAAATACCTAAATCTATATACATTTTATTATGCTTTGAATGCTTCAGCGATTTTTATGTAGGTATTGTATGTTAGGGTAAGTTCGGACTATTTTTCGGTTAGTTGAAGGAGGTTCAGCAAATATTTTTTTCCTCGTTTTCTATATAAGATTTTAAATTAAAGTTGGTATTGCGGTGTTTAGGAAAAAAAATACTATCAGGCAGTATTTTTGTAGTTTCTTATACTTAAGCGGTGGCAAAGTTATACGATTGTGAAGATTAGGCTTGATAATGAAATTACCAGGTAAAGACCGGACCTTAGAGGGGTAACAACGGACTACTATCTAAAAGCAGCTGTGTAGCTTAAAGCGTAAAACTGTCATTAGAGAAATATCCGATTTCATCCCTTTTATACACGTACTAAAGGAATTTCCATAACAATGGGTAGTTTCGGTATAACAATCGTATTTCTTTTTTTTGATATTAATAGTCCGATGTTCACCCGGAAAACAATGTTTGAAGAAATTGTGTTTCTCAAACTTTCCATACAAATTGGA
>DWFO01000328.1:0-21877 GCA_018246595.1 Mimoniades nurscia nurscia
TCCCGCAAATAATAAGCCCCTAAGGAGCACCACTACGCCCTGTCCTCAATTATACGTAACAATTTATTAAAATATCTTACGGGTGAAAACCTGGTCTGTCTTTACTGAACTTATCCGTAGTAGATGCACCATCGTGTTTATTAAACGTATGAAGCATTATAATTATATTAATTTCGATATATACATATACCTATATACATAATTACCGAAGTGTTTAACAATTTACGAGTATATACGCTAAAAATGTTTTACATTTGTTTTATTTTATTTTATAATCAAGCGGTCTTCAATGCAAGTTGTTGACAACATGTGTATTTTTGTAACTCTATAAACATAATATCAAAATCAAATTCTTTTTTCGTCCTCAAGTAAATATTACTACTGGCAGTATAGTTCACTTTTCACAATAAAAATATGCTTTTAATCGTGAATTGCGACCCGTGTTGTTTCAAATTATAGAAATGAATTAATTTAAATTATAGAATGAATTTAGTCGTAAACAAGTAAATATACTTACTTATACTAAAAGTAGGAATGGTATACGTATACATTATATACATTATAATTATATGGTATACATTATATACTGTATACATAGACAATATTTTTTCGTAATGTATATATATACAATACCTATATTTTTTCGTATATAATAAATGTGAGCTGATATTATTTTAATTAAATAATAAATGTGGATAAAACCACATTCACGTCATGAACAACTCAAGAAAATGTTAATGAGTGATTTGTACTATAACGCCATAAAATACCACGTACTCGTACATTTCGTTTAGATGTAGGTACTAATAAGATTGTCGTAGCTATCAAACCGAACGCCGACCGAACGCAGACCGAAATCCACTCTACAATTTCCCATTAATTAATTCCAACCTTTTTCTCGACAAACTTTATGTCATAATAATCTTATCATTTGTTAATCTGTCATATTTTCGTTCACATAATTCTTGTCACTGTATGCTTATTCTGTAAAGATCGTAGCTAAATCGTATTAGAATTGACTTGAAGTACGACCTAAATTATACATACAAAGATACATACAAACGACATAACATTTATTAATTTAAAATATAAAAATGAATATATAAAACCTATTAGAATTTATTTTGGTATGTAAGGATGTTAAAAAGATCTTTGTTACTTTCCGAACGTACTTTGGATGTTTTATGACTTATTTTCCTTCAGCGCCCACACCCGTACTTTCCGAACAACTTTCCACTTCATACGGTTTCGTGAAAATCCTGGTAGATGGCGTTACTGATATCCTGAATCACGGTAACGTTTGTTTTTAACGAGACTATATGACCCCGTGCCATGAAACGTTCGGTTGAATAAAGAAGATGGACAATGGATGAAGTGTTGTGTTAGTGAAGTGTTCATAACACTTCATCACCTCAATTTTTAATCCTATTTTTGAAAAGCGGTTTCCGTAAACCGCTTCTATAAAACTTATTCATACTATTTTTATATAAATATATATATAGGTATGTATATTGTTTGCGGTCCCCTGTGCGACAACACGAATTTAAATGTGTTATATCGAATGAATTGAATATATTTCAAACAATTCGACATACCTAATTAATCAATTTAGTTTCAAATAAGATAAGTACATGTGTGCCGAAATTTTAATAGGTACACGTAGCGAACAATACACATATATTGGTTTAAGTTAAACCCATATATTTATCATACTAAAATTCAAATAAATTGTCACATGTGTGTATTAACTGTGTGTGTATCTACGTTCGCAAGGCGAATAAGTAATAAGACATCGTGAAAAATCAAATCATCCTCTATAGCAGCTGCAATTGACTGACGCCGCAGCTGACGAAATTGGAAGAGCATCCATTCATATTTTTTATTTCTATAAAATTGGCTAAACTATTTTGTACGGTTAATCTAGAATTAATAATCTGAACTATTTCGGAGGCCCCTGAGCGATTTAGTATTTTTAGGCCAAACTTATTTAAAAAGCTGGCTGCTATTTTAAAGTTATCCATCATATGGGACAGTGAACGATTAAAGTAATCTTGCCGCAATAATTTCAAATCTCTTTTGAAATAACCGTTCACCACCTCAAGTACCCAACGGCAAATTGTAATTATGTTTCTATTTGTCTGTTAAGCTACAATTGATTTTCTCCTTGCAAAAGTGCACATTATAAATATTGACACTCTTCCAACAATGAAATACTGTCTCTGAATCCTCTATCTACTAGTAATCGAAAAATATCATTTGGATAAAAAAAATTAGAAGAGGACATGAAATGTCTCTAACGAGCGAAACAATACAATTCAAATATCATACCAAGTGACATATGTAGTATTACGCGTTCCATTTGAGGTAAAAAGTATATGTAACTTGAAATTATTTATTGATATAGTTTATATTTCTGTTACAATAGTTTTGTGTTTGTTTATACATATTTTGCTTTGAATAGCTCTAAAAACATTTAGGTATTTTTAATATGAACTAGCTGACCCGGCGAACTTCGTACCGCATTAGATTTAAATATTATGTCAAAGTTCTACCTACTGTTATCGTTACATATTATTATTGTTATATACTGTTATCGTTATATACTGTTATCTTTATATAATGTTATCGTTATATACTGTTATTGTCATATAATTTTATCGTTATACCTATACTGTTTATGAAAAAATTGCAAAAGATCGGAAAAATTCAAGAACGAATTGGTCATTCTTTTCTACAAATAATCTTTTAAAGTTTGCTCATATACATATATCATGTCATTTATAGTCCTATTACAATAGATAAAATCACAATACTAAAGCACATCTAATGTTGCAAGAATGAAATCTCAGCAACGGTTAAAGAATTAAGAATTCAGTTTGCGTCGTTTCTTCGCGTCCGCACGTGATGGTTATTCCATAGGTATTTTTATGGACCTAAATGTATTGCAAGCTCGAAAGAAGCACAGATGACGTAAACGGTATAAAACGTACCGTAGAAAATACGTGTAGGTACATAGTGCAATGAATACTATCAGCATAATATTCATAATATTTTTACTGTGTTCATATCCCTGGTCGAGCACTATTGAATTTTTCTAACTTAGATTTTCGAATAGTATAATAATCGAATGGGTAATTTTGTTGGTAGTATTGTTGTTATTATTATTATTATTATTATTAATGAATGCCGAAGTAGATATACAATGCGAATGTTGATGGATGTAGGTGCCGAGGGAAGCCAAGATTTTGATCTAACCCATCTTGATCTGTCTCTAAACTCACCATGTTATACATATGTAGTTATAGAACTAAGTTGTAAGAGTTTTTTTCTCCCGGTCTACTATAGCCTGAGGGCGCACAAAGCCGAAGTACAATGACTAAAACATGACCTTCATTGAGTGTATGTAGGTATATACCTTTGAATGAATAAAACAATTTGAATTTGAATTTGATCAAATAGACCAGCTATTGGCTGATGGAGGAGTCAGAAGTCTCCGAAACCGGCGTGCATGTACGAAGAGAGTGATAGGAAAGAGAGGTCGGCGAAGAGCACTGAGTGCTCTCATGTCTTACCTTACAAACATTCATCACGCTTTTCCTCAACCACCACCACCTCAACAAGGGTCAACTTATATTTTATATTTTCGGCGTAGCGAATGCATCATGTCATCTTGGATACCTACTGTTTCTGAATATAAATATATGTAGGTATATGAAATTCAAATGAGATTAAGACTGACGATAATCCGATGTATTTTTCGTTAATATGTATCCATGAAAAGTCTTTTGTATTCCAACCTATTGCTGATTTGATATTATATTGTGAAGAAATAGTTTCACAATTTGAAGATTCAACTCTATTTCTTGAATCGGAAAGAGACATACAATGTAAACTCAAAGAATAGAAGAATGAAAAACAAATAAATAAATTATTTTTAAAAAAGAATTTCAAAGCTATAATTAAAGATCTTCAGTTCAGCCAGTTATAAAAACCAGCAATTCTATGGAATTGCTGGTAAGAACCTAAATAAACCTAATGAAATAGACCATGTGGTTTCTCATTCTGCAAGGAGATCCGTTTCCAAAGGTGCGATTAAAAAGTTGGTGATGATGATGACGTAAACCGATGACGTAATGATATGGGGAAAACAAGCACTAATTAATAAAGATAAAACATAACCTCAATACACTATGACCGTGCAAGTTTTAATAACTATGTGGTTTGAGCGACATCATGTTGTCCAATTAGGTCCGTTTACGTCCCTAATGCATGATAAAATGCAAGAAACCATACATGCTTATTTTTTTTCATACACTCGGGCTTCCCAACACTTGGTGATACATGAGGGACGTCATATTATAAAGTCTAGGAGTCTTTTTCTATAACTAACTGCTACTGTACCCTGGTTCTGTTTCAGCCATATATTAAAGTTACCCTTTACTAGTATTACATTAAAAATGCTCGATAGTAAGAAAATAACAAAAATTGTAATTTAAAAGAATCCGTAGGTACACAACAATCAGAATAAAAGAAAAATCGTACATTTTCGTGTTGTATTTATTGGAATTTGTGATTATTACACTATGTTACACTGCGCTACCGAAAGAAGAGAAAATTTCGTGGAGCCCCGTTTTTGTCACGCCACCGCAGACCCCTGTCGAGTCTCCCGTGGACCCGTGGTGGTCCACCTGAATCACTTAGCGAACCTTCAGCTTAAGCGGAAGACCTAAGCCGTCCACCCATTTACCGTTCCGTTTCTCCAAGTCCGGGAATGCTCTGGATTACTTTCTTACTTACTTACGGTTGAGTTTAGCGGAAGGTTTTTGTGAGTATTCTAGCAATAATTAAGTTAGTTATTTTGTAATTTTCCGCAATATACGAAGTATGTTGTTATATACACCT
This sequence comes from Mimoniades nurscia nurscia, assembly GCA_018246595.1. Classification (NCBI taxonomy): domain Eukaryota; kingdom Metazoa; phylum Arthropoda; class Insecta; order Lepidoptera; family Hesperiidae; genus Mimoniades; species Mimoniades nurscia. The sequence continues at coordinate 4,903 of DWFO01000328.1, forward strand.
CTACAGTGTACATTGCCCAGCTTCCCAAATATAACATATGTACAGAATAACAATTATATACAGAATTACTTGCAAACACTCAATCATCGCTGCTATTGCCATTCAAATCTGAAGGGGCCAATAATTTTTCCAGACAAATTAGTATATCTCTTAGTATATCTGCCTGTATGGGTTCTTTTCCGTTCTTATCTACGATAATAGTGATTGTTTTGCTGGGTTTTCCAATAAGAAGAAATCCAAGAGTTTCTATTAACTGTTATTTATTTTTGGTGCTTCGAGTGTCTCCGTTTCAATGAAATGAACGCATGATTGAAAAGCCGTTCATGTGGGGACATTATGGTGTGATAGGATAGGCGACCGTAAACATTTACTGATATGTGGTTTTTCTGCACATTTATTGCTTTATCACGACATAAAAACATGTAGGCATCAACAAAGTAAGTGTATGGTGTTGTGCGAAACATGCATAGCGTAATTATTTAACATGTGGTTTTATGTTATTTGTATGATGCGTGTTAGGCGCAATTTTGATTGTGTTGTGGACTTGTGGAACTATACATTCTGAGAACTTAATTTGCGTGCAATTGTAGAAAACATTTGTGGTTTAATATATCGTTCTTATACTGTTATAACATTTTAATAAGTGTGTAATATGTATCTAATATTTAGGCATAAATTTGGACCACAGAAAGAATTGCCTCGTTGGTTGTGTTGGTTGCAAGCGCTAGTTCCGATCGAAGAGTCTTGGGAGATATTTCTAATGTAGACTTTCTAATAGTGTCTCGGAGTCTGAATATGTGTCCGGTATAACAATAGACCAAACCACCATCACCTATTCCATAGTGGAATAAAAATGTAATTGGTGAAACGTGGAAGTATTCTACAGTCTTCTACCTAGCCGCTCGGGGATTACAGGCGTGATGTTACGTTTGTTACAGAAACAATTAATTTAACAATTTAAATTTTCAGCATAACTCCTCGAAGTGTAACTGTAAGTGGCTTTTAAAGCTATCTTAAAAGCTCAAGGCTTCCTCATCTGCCATGGTGCACCATGCAATAAAATGGGTTCTGGTTACCGAATGATCGCAACTTAAGGATATATATACCTGCCTATTGCTAAATACCAATGCTAAGCAGCAACGTAGGCGACGGGAAAACTAGTCTTGTGCTCTGCAATACACAGCCCTGTGGGACACACACACACAACGTGGGAATTATGGGAAGTTTTCTAAGAGATCTCGATTTCCATCAATGACCTGAGACGGACTGCTGAAGTATGAAGTAAAAAAAGAATACAACAACCTGCAAAGTAGTTCTTTGCGGCCGAATGGGCAGCGGCACCCATGGCTTTTCAAAATCGTTAGTAGAAGTTAGTGAAGAAACTATGAGATGTGACGTCTACAAACTATTTCACGCAAATTTGTTTTCAACAGTTTTCCGTTTCGAATATTTTGCGAGGCAGAAACAAAAGAAATAGCAGTATTATCTAATGAGATAATTCTCAGCCTACCCGCCAGCCTGTGTCAATCCACTGCTGGACAAGGGCCTTCCCGAAAGGACAGGTTTACCCACCAAAATGCGCGGAGGTGGCGAAAGTAGCAGCACTTCTCGTCGTCAAATGGGGCTGAGCTTGCAGTTGCTCGTATGCAAGGCTTGCTCAACAGTAAGTCGTTGTTAGTAACCCATGTGACTGGATAAATGAAGGATGGTTGTCAATGTCGGGAAGACGGTGGCCACATTTTTCAGCTGCAAGGGCAATAGGCCGCTGCCGCGACAGCTCCGTGGTCGGGTGGGTGGCATGGTAATCCAAGATGTGTATTTAGGATGTCATATTGATCGTACCTAGCGGATGTGCGCAGCACCGCTAGAGCGATACTTCAACATCCAAATTCATCCAAATTACCTGCCTCGTTGGTGGTGTTGGTTGCAAGTGCGATTGCCGATCGGGAGGTCCCGTGTTCGATTCCCGGGTCGAGCACTACAAAATTTTCTAATTTAGATTTTCTAGTAGTGGTTCGGAGCCTGGAAATGTGCCCGATGCATGGCAATAGGCTCACCACCTATTCCATCGTGGGACTTAAAAGGAACTGGTGAAACGTGGGAATGTTCTACATTCCTCTGCCTACCTCTTCAGGGACTACAGGCGTGAAGTGAAAATACACGTCAGTCTTATAAGAACATCAGTGCCATGTTTTCATTATGACATAATTAAATGTTAATAACGTATAATTTCTCATCTGGACAAATTTGGCGAGAAATCTCAACGATTTGTACGGATCTAGTATATTTATAGTCCTCTCGTGTCTAATCCCGGGCATTTTGCGGATGCTCGGGGATTCTTAATGCCATGTCTTCGCTCGTTTGTCCAGTTTGCTAATTGCGAGGATTAACCGTCCCAGACAGTCCCAGGATCGATAGTGATTGTACAAGGGATTGTGTCTGTGGGAATGAATGTACTTGTCTCAATATGACATTGTTTAGAGGCTGAGAAATATACGTAGGTACGTATATAAGTATAGGTACTCGTTACCTCTGTTTTATATGGTTCTCTATGAAATACTAGCTGCATTGTGTCAAAATTCGATGTATTGTGTCAAAATTCAGGAATTCAGGAATTGTAACAAAGAAAAAAAATGCTATGATATTTTATTTAAATAGCCTATAATTTAAAAAGAGATAATAATGTTAAACCACGAGTGTTACGTAGTAAAACATTTGATGAAAATTTTAAACATATACGTATAGATATATTTAAACATGTACTCGAAAATTTTGCTAACTTTCACAGCCTGGTGTCGTGAATCGATACAAAAGCAGTACATCTGTGTGTAGTCAGTAAAAAGTAAATGTTACCGGTAATTGAATCTAGGCAAGACTCGTTCTTAGCTAGGAATTTAATTCAAAATTGTTTGCATTTATAATAATTACCTATACTTTATCATACCATCATTCGGTGTAACTTATGCCCTTCGATCTAAAAATATATAAAACATAAAAAAGTAACATATGCTTGTATAATGGTTACCGTAGCATGTTTTATTCCCTTTCCCTTTATCAGGTTTTCCTATTAGGTACTGATTCCCCGCTGCCAACCGGAAGGATGTCTTCTGAAACTCACTAAGCCGAGGTAATTGGACGGGTCCCCATATAACTCACTCGAAACCCAATCAATATATATCTGTATGTTTTTATAACAAAATATATGTAAGAAGTACCTAGTTAAATGAAGTTGGTTTGTACATTCATTTTATTGTTTATATGGTAATGTGAGAGTGATGAATGTAGAAGAAGAGTTTCAAGTGCGTAAGGACGAATATTTAGCTCTCTATGACATTTGCTTGACAGAAACTGACATAATCATATAATAATAATATATAATGGTTTAAATAATATTATGCACGTAACCTTAACATCGCGCCTGTAAACTCTGAAGAGACAGGCAGAGGAGTGTATTACACACCCACGTTTCACAAGGTTAGTAGGTACTCGCATAATATATTATTCATTTGTATTTCCGTATTCGAGAAAGGATGACATATTTTTAAAAGTTCTTTTAAACTACACTTTGATCCTTTTCACAATATATACACGTAATTAAAATGACAATACCCCAAGATTTATAATCAACTTTAAATTACCTCGATAAAAACTTATTTGTCGTAGTGCAAGTTTTTTACAAGTTTCATAAGGTAATCGAGAATTTAATTTTTTTTAATATTATAATAATAATAATATCTTGGGACATCTGATCCCAAAGTAAGCATCAACAGAGCTTGTGGTATAATAATCAGACGGCTGATAAACTACTTATATACATATACATATAAATATATACTTAAATAGTTTGTTTTTTTTTCAATATTGTGTATTCAATTTTGTGAGTTTGAAATTTTTAATACATAAATCTACGATGTCGGTAAATTAACAAGTAAACTTTAATGGTTTAACACGAATTTAAGTCACATTTTCTCATAAACATCTCTTGAAATTAAGTCTAATTTTCTTCTTACTGTAGCTAGACATGTGCCACTCTAAAAGAAAATAAAAAAGGACAGCCTTTGAGGTTCCCGCGCAGCCATAAGCACATTACGACAGACTCTACGTCTGTACCTAATCTTAATTATAAATATCAGATTGCGCTGATTTCATTCCAAGTATCTTTCATTATAATGTGATTTTTCTACACAGTCATAAATAGAGATTAATAAAAAGAATTACAGCTGCGCTCTTATAAATAATATTTGTTAAAAGTTATTTTTTTAAATCCATTGTGACAACTATTCTATTCACTATTAGTATTATTTATATGTGTATCTACAAATGCATTTTAAAGAATATTCCTATACGTTGACTGCCTCGTTGGTCGTGTTAGTTGCAAGTGCGACTGCCGAACGGGAGGTCCTGGATTCGATTCCCGGGCCGAGCACTACTAATTTTCTACTACCGATTTTCTAGAAGTGGCTCGCAGTCTGGATATGTGCCCGGTGTATCGCAATAGGCTCACCACCTATACCATAGTGGGACGTAAACGTCACCGGTGAAACGTGGGAGTGTTCTACATTCCTCTGCCTACCTCTTCGGAGATTACAGGTGCTATGTTACTTTTTACCTTTTTTTCCTATATGTCCTGCCTGTTGGTCGCATTGCTTGCAAGTGCAGCCGCCAGTCGTGAGTTTCCGAGTGCATAGACAAAGTACGTTCCGTAAGCGTTAACGCCAAACGTTAATTGCAAAATGTATAGAAATTACATAAAGTGAACTAGCGTGATGAACCATTTTTTTCCGTAACTTATGTCATTTAAGTACATTTTGAAGTGAGCGATTGGCGTTTACGCTTACGGCATATAATTTTGTTGAACCTAACTGGTTTCAAATCCCGGGTCGAGCATTATTGGATTTTTCTACCTTAGATTTTCTGGTACTAGCTAAGAGTCTGTATATGTTACCTATTCCATAGTGGAACGTGACATCACGTTTATAATCCCCGAACAGGCACGCCGCGGAGTGTAGTATACTTCCATATTTCATCAGTTACCTTTACATCCAACTATAGAATGGGCGGTGAGTCTATTGGCATGCATTTGGGACATATCCAGACTCAGAGTTGGGAAATCTAAGTTAGTAAAATCGGAAAGTGCCCGACCCGGGAATTTACCCAGGACCTCGCATTCGGCAGCCGCTGTTGCAACCAACACGACCAGTAGAGAGCGGTTTATATAAAGTAAATTTACCAATTTATTTATATATTTTCAACTGACCATTATATATATTATCAAAGCTTCTATATAATATTACTTTATAATTATACGGAGAAACTTAGATACGCGTAATATTTTTTCAATAACGTTACGTGTAAGCAAAGATTACATTTCTATAAAGAGCGCCACATCTAAAAATAGCGTCTATTGTGCGACAAAACAAGAAAGTATGGTGAACCAACCAGCTCCGACATATTCACATATTGCGAGCTCTTCAACACGTCGGAAGTACTTTTCAACTGAAAATCCTCCGTAGTTCATAAGTCACGCTACGTCCGTAGCTCGTAGCTGAGCAGAGCGCTGCGTCAGACCAGTGTGGGCGGTGGACGCGACCGGACGCATACCAGTCCCTACTAGCTTTTGTTCGAAAGCTTGCATTACGTAGTACTTTTCGACGGGTTTCGCGAGTTTATTGGTAAGTATTTTACATAATTTTTGCCTAAATTTTAATTAAGAACAAAATGTAATTAAATTGTTTTTATTACATAGAAAAATAATATTACATTATGTACCCTTATAATCGTCATGTTTGCAGTCTAATAAAAAAACTATGTTGAGTATTAAATGAAAACGTTCCGTATATACGATCACTAAGAACTATAATAAAATTTCATGTATAATTATGAAACGTATATTACATATAGAACAATTAAATAGTGAAACATGGAGTTTTGTATTTTAATAATGCATCCATGGAAAAATTACTTAACTTCGTCGGTTTCTTAATGCACAGCAGAACGGAAAGGGGTATATTGTAACCAACTATTTGAAACCATGTGACTCTGGATATGGGAACGTATTTATTAATCGTGTCTATTAGAGATATGAAAAATTATTTTTATCTTAAGCTATACGGACTTAAGGGGAATGTACCTACGTACGAATGTATGTGTTATTGGACAATCATATATACTGCTCTTTGAACTGGCTACTCACCAGTTATTCCATACTGGGACGTAAACGTAACTGGTGAAACGTAGGAATTTACTACACGCCTCTGCCTACTTCTTAGTGGTTTACGGGCGTAATGTTACGTTTTGAACTGGTCATTTATTCTCAAGTGAGCTATTTATCCGTTTTTAATTCTAAAATATAAAATAGTATATAGGTATATAACACATGTTGCCTTCACTTTCCGTTAGTCACATTGTATAAACTATTTAAATAATGAAAAGTCCGTATTCACCGAAAGATAATCAATTGTTAAACATAATAAACAGATGCAATTTAAAGATTAATAAATTTATTTATCCTTTATCGTTATTAACAAAGGGCGGATTAAATGTCAATTGGCAAAAAAACAAAGGCGATGATGAAAAGTTGGGGTAGGTGAGAAATTCCCGAAATAAAAAAAATTACTTTATAAATTAATAGTGAGCAAGTCTATATGTTACGGCTAGAGTTCTAGTTCCAAGTACATATCAATCCATTAGTAAGCAATCTCGATACATTATAATCCTCGATGATATTTCCTAAGGCGCTTAAATACTGCCATCGTGCATCGGTCCATCGTTATAGAAACACGTGTTCCAATAATCAAGTTCAAAATGGGTGACTGTGGTTAGGTATCCCCTTCATTTGTTAACCTAAGGTTGAACGTTAAACGAGCGGTTACGAAATCGATGATTAAGTGCCGTTTACGGTGAACTCATCTCAGTTACTCGTATGTATGTATATGTCTCGCGCTCCTCATCTTTCATAATGAAATCTGAATATAATGAAAGTCTTTATCATAATAATAATATAATCTAAACTTTACACCCCATGAGTATTCTATTTGAATATATTTGATTATTGTATCATTTTTGTTAAACGTAATATCACGCTTATAATCCCCGAAGACGTATGCATTAACGCTCTACTATCCAATAGGTGGTGAACTTATTGCCATACACCGTGAAAATTTCCATACTCCGAACCACTACTAGAAAATCTATATTACAATAATTATAGTAGAGCTCGACCCGGGATTTGAACCCAGGACCTCCCGATCAGCAGTCGCGCTTTGAACCAACACAACCAACGAGGCAATGCGGCAACGTCTTTAGATAATTTTTCCAATGAATATTTTAAGTATTGTGTACTACACTAATCTACCCACCTCTTTCGGGGATTACAGGCGTACTGTTATGTTTAAACTTTCAATTTTATTAACACACGCATTATTATTTTAATACGTGTAGGATTCCAGTAGTGAGCGACGCACAACATAGACGTAAAAACATTTGGCGTTTGGTGTTTGTTGCCTACCGCATTGGAGATCAGGCGGTATGCTATTGTACCGCACTTTGTGTAAGTATTTATTATGATTTAAACTGTGTAGTTATAGGTTTCAAGAATAAACTACAAATCCAAGTTTACGTCTCTTTATTGCGAGCGCTGTAGAATGACTAACAATAATGGTTACCATAAACATATCTACACATATCAATTTTGCTCCCAAATATGGATACATTCGTAATAAGATAATGTGCACACGGCACAATATTATTATGTAATTATAAAATTCGAAGCGCAAACGTAAGCCAAGTAATTAGCTGAAAATTAATGAAATTCATTTCCGAAATCAATTTACGTGAATTTATTACATAGAACATTTATGAAATTCCTTGAGATGAGCCTACGTAAATTTGATTAAGATGCTGTATTAATATTTCATCACGAATAAATTATTAATCGTAACAAAATTATTAAAAGTAACAAAAAAAGAGGGAGTAAATGTAAGGTGTGATTCAATGAAAACAAACAAACTGCACGCCATCACTGGCACTTCATTACTTGTTTAATATATACAATGGCATGATGATATAATCATAATAACAATAAATAATTAGGTGATAATCGAAACTTATTTTTCGCGTAGAATAAAGCTTTTTAATTTAAATGTTGTTTTACACAGAAATTGCAAAGTGGCATGAACCTAAATCCCTTCTTAGCTCTAAGGTGAAGCCTGACCGGGGAACTGATTCATCGTACAACTAAGAATTTGGTGACTCAGTACTCAGATGCATTTCCTCATAAACTTATTAAAGTAAACATATGATACATAGCCTGCATTTCACTTCTGTTGAATTTTTCATTTATTAATTCGTATCTCTATTATGCAGCGACTTCATTTACGAATTCTATTTATAACATTACTATGAAGTGCATTTTTCTTGATTACGTCAAATTTGAAGCAGCGACGGGACCGTGGTTTCGAATTAAGCCTCCGAATTCCGGAGTCTTGTGTGCAAGTCTTTGCGCGCATTTTTGCAAAATTAACTGCGCTTAAAAAATTATAGTATATCAATCGCTGCACGGTGAAGGAGACTTCTCATTTCGAAAGTAGACTCGTGGCCAACGAAGCAAGTAGAAATAAAATTGAGAATGATGACAATATCCGGTCCGGGTATTGCTTGCCTTTAGTTCATTTCAGTAATATACATATTACCTACGGTTTCAATATATTTATGTGTTAACATTTATTAGTTGTAAACGTAATACTTCTGTAAAAGTTACCATCAGTCCTCTAATGCCCGAAGAGGTAGGCAGAGGAGTGTAGTGCCCTCCCACGTTTCACTAATCACATTTTCTTCCCACCATGGAATAGTCACATATTTCTTTAAAAGTCCGTAAATCACATGTTTCGAGCAGTTCAAACTATTATTTTTCGTATTGTTAGAGTAACTTTTAAAATACTATTTGTATTTTAAAAGTTACGCAGATATATAGTCCACGACTTTTTCAGTAAACGTTATTAATTATTCATCCCGAGTCCATAACACACCTGAGGATTCAACTTATTTTCTTAGCGTTACTAAGTATCGAAGTTCGGTGGAACTGGATTATATTTCAGTAGACGACCCAACACTTGAACGAACGCCTTGAGTATCAAGTAGGATAAAAAATTCTGTAAGTATACTTAATTAAAAATCTATTTTATAAAACTTATAAAATTGTATTTTATACTACCTCGTTGAACAAGAGGTTTTGGGTTCAAATCCCGAGTCGGGTACTGCCGTCGAGAGAAGAGCTGATTATAACCCAGTACGGTATCATTATCACTGCTTCAATTACCAGCTACATCTAGTTTTACAACACACTGCGACAATGTCTACGTCGTTGTTCAGATTCGTAGTTACAAGAAGACGTACTATAATACTAAGCATTGCCGTTTAGTGCTCATGAATAACGGCGCCAATGAGAGACGACACTTGACTTGTGTCTACACGAAGCACGGCACGTGTTGTGTCTTACAAACACACGGATACCTATCAGTTTATCCGGCTGGAATTAGATATATGTTGACTACTTATATCAATTAGGCAATATAACATCACGCCTGTAATCTCCGAAGAGGTGGGCAGATGAATGTAGAACACTCCCACGTTCCACGGACTTAGGCTCTCCCAGAGACGCTTTTGTCGATAATCCCCACGCTGGGCATGCGAGTGGGGCATCGCACGGCGTGGCTTGCCGTACCGCTTACGCTACTCGTAAATACTTAATTTAAAATATTACATATTATATATCGTTAATAGAATTGCAAGCTATACCGCGAACCAATCTGATAAGACCCACCGTTTAAACGTGCTCGAATCATTTTCGACGTCACAGACTTGAAGGAGCCCATTAAATTCTAATCTCCTCTATCAAGCCGCGTCTCCATTTTGTAATGAAAAAACGCGATCCCATTTCTGATTCAATTTCCCAGTCGAGATCGTCGTGACGAAATAACCGCTGTCCGGTAATTCATAAGATCTTCACCCTCCAATGTTATACTAATAATGAGGCAGCTATGCGATAATAGAATTTAGAATTCTGTCCCCTCTTTCCCGGGGTCGCCGATTCCAATCGTAGCGGGTACCTTTACAATATTATATGCGTTTTATTATCAAATATCACTTTCAAAGTGAAGCAGTAATAGCTTAGTGGTTCACATTTCAGCTCTCCTCTCCGCGGGTCCTGTTTCTATACCTAGGCGTGCGTATTTTCCGAAAAAATATGCGAGTTTAATAATTTTTTGTCATTATGAGGAAATCCGTATATCTATCTAGTACTTTAAAGTTTTTGTGCGAATCGTAGACCCGAAAATTTATACGTTTAATGATTTCTCAAACTTGTAACTACAAAAAGATAGCACTTATAAAGAAAGAAAATAAGATATAAAACGTCATTTATTAACAAGTGCGAGGAAAAAGATTTCGCGATACGAAATACTAATTATCCTTTGTTCTCTCTTACTACTACAGATAAAATAAAACCAATAGGTAAGCAAAAAGTGAGTGTATGAATTCAACCAATAAAGTTTTCGGTGTTTTATTCGTATTTTTCCATTACATTTCCTCGTTCATGTTGTCCCCCGGGACGTATAACAACTTGTAAAATAAGGGAAAACTACACACTTCTACCTAGCCCTTTGGGAAAAACACGGGCCTGATGTTTAATGTTTGTTACTGTTGTCTAATTTTACTTTTAATATGTAAAGTCTTGTAAACAAATCAATTCATTAATTCTTTTAGAAATGCCGTCCAAAAATACTTTTCAATTTGTCGAAACCATATTTAGATTCTCCATATTGAATTTGTGTACCTATACTATATCTCCCTCCAACCTCGATATAATGGCAAAAGACCCAAAACGAATTTGTTAAAGAACTTCATTAACCCGACTAAATTAAGTTAACCACTGCTTTAACGGCTGTAATATTGGGAGAAAATTCTTTTGAAATTCGAATCTTAGAGTAAAAAATGTGCACGATCCAAAATTGAGTGTTTTGTCCGTCTAACGAACGCCGGAGGGGTTCGAGTCTTTTGTGAAGTGCCCCTTAGGGACTTGTTGGATATATTACGAGTAATTGATAGCGATTGAGCGAGATAGGAGTCTAAAACTTTTCAAGGAGTACATACTAATGTGTGTAATTATACACATGTTAATGTGTGCGTGCCCATCTGTTCATGGCTGTGTATGGAATGTATAATATTCCTATTTGTCCGCATATATTGTATTATTTCCATAATTAGTTAAATCACTTTAAGCATCATTTCATCATCATCATCGTCAGCCTATTCCCGTCCACTGCCGGACACAGGCCTCTCCCCAACAGCACACCACTTAGATGGATCTTCGGTTCTTCGCATCCAAACGCTGCCACCCACTTTGCGTTTATCTGCAGATAATCATCACACACGAAACACTCAAAACATCATGACGAGTATGATCCTACACATATGTATAACCATAATACCCATATGTCAAAATACTTAATAGGAACCTAAAATCTCATAACGGTTTAATTAATAGCAGTCTTACATATAACGAACATTTGTGTATTTAATTATAATTCCGTCTGCTTGCGTAATAAGTCCCTGCTTGGTAGGAGACCACGATAAACCCACGCACCACGTTGTCTGGTTTTCTATAAGATCTAGATTTATTATGAAACGATAATTTGCCGGTAACTTATAAATACAATAATACGTTAACAAAATTACAGTGGAAATATTGGTAATACTTTTTTTAATATAACTTCACGCCTGTAATCCCTGAAGAGGTAGGCAGAGGAATGTAGTAATTTTTTTTTAATATTACATATTCATGTTGTATCGTCACATCGGGTGCCTTAGGGGTTAGGCACAATGCACCGAATGCCAAAATCTCTTTCTTTAGGAGACTTAATGTGCTTCTTCTGTATTCATCACTCTTATATTACGCTTCTATTACGTGCGTTCTAGGTTAAACTTTAAATTGATCAATACGTGACAAGCAACGAATACGACAAGAACATGTAATAACTTTATAGTACGTTTATAGAAGAAAGTACTCATTTACAGGACAATTGCAAGCAGTTCAAAAATTTGTAGAAAAAGATTATTATAGTGACCAAATATTAAGTTCTTAGGTCTTTGAGTATTTAAAGAATTAGCCAATTTGTGTGACTTTATTATTCAAATTTAAATTCAAATATTATTTATTCAAAATAGAACGGAAACTTATTTCATTCTTACATTATATTCAAAATTGGTTCATTACAACACTTTTTGTACTGAAATTGTATTGAAATTGGGTGTACAATGTTGCAACCATTTTAAATATACGTGTCTGTGTTTAACATTGCCGAGAGCGGACACAATGCCCACGTAGACAACCAACACAGCTTTTTGGCACCAATATAAGTAATACGAAATGTTAATGTAGTAAATTCAATAACAAAATAATAATTAAATTTCCTACAAATATAATACAATAAATTCTATACAATTAAATTAAATTGTTATAATTAATTAAAAAATAATATATTATTAAAATATAATTATATTAAATTAAAAAATAATTAAATTCTACTTTAATGACCGAACCCAACGTGGCGTTCGTTACATAAATTAAATGGATGTCACAAGCAGATTATCAAATACAGATACCAAAAAAGCGTAACTCGCGTAATAAAGTAGAATTAATTTACACGTCATGGAAATGACATACTTAATCTATTCCAAAAAAAGCATTTCGAGCTTTAAATAAGACTAAAGTACTTAGTTAACAACTTGCTTTAGTAGTAGGTACTCCTTTGTTATGGATATTAGTTAAAGTTTCCTTCAACGACACGATCATGTCAAAAGAAAAGTTATAACTACGACTCAAACTTTAATATTTGCCTCGTTCGTCGTGATGGTTGCAAGTGCGACCGCCGATCGGGAGGTCCTGGGTTCAAATCCCGGGTTGAGCACTATCAGATTTTCTCTATCTGAATATTTACCAGGTGTATGACAAAATTCCACGACCTATTCCATAGCGGGACGTCAACGTAACTGGTGAACCGTGGGTATATACAAATGCCTTTGCCTACTTCTTCGGGATTATAGTCGTGAAGGTACGGCATTTCTTTATAAAATTAATCGCATCTCAATATTAAACGTTCTCGTTTAATGTGGATCCTTCAGTCGTAGTACAGACGGAGGGATCCGCTAGAGAAATATTATTGGAATTCCTCCTTCCGAAATAATCCACAGGCAGTTTGTCGCGATCGAGTCGTTTGACAAATTGCAGCCCTATCGCCCTATTGCTTGGTGATAACGGATGACACCGTACCTAACCCTTTCCTTAAACAATGCGAACTTATGTTTCTTCAAATGATGTGTTGTTGTTGTATTTTATTCTATCCTGTACCTACTTAGTTAATGTGTTTTGGGCGTCCATGGAGATTTTAATGACAGTTTTTATTTGCTAAAACCAAAAATTATTTAATAAAGAAAAGTCCTGTCGTTGTTCAGAAGTTAAAGCAAGTCTGCTACTAGCCTATTGGCAGTCTTCATTGTTCTCGGATTATTAATTCTTTTAATGGAATTTGCAAAAAGCTGTTGGAAATGGAGCCGGTCAATCTCTAAATAATACAAAATTTTAATTGTGTGTAGGTATATAGATATATATTTTTTATTCTAATTGTAAATTTGTAAATATTGTAATTTTAATTTTAATGTATGATAGTCTTTAAATACTGTTAGGTATATATTATTGATGGATATTTCATTTAAAAAAGAAAAAAGGAAAAAAAAATTTAGAACTATGTTATTAGATACAATGCTAGATTATTTTTTGTACTATTATTATTATTTTCTTTCACTCACTATAATCAAATTTCGTTTATCATTTTAAAACTAATTGAGAAGGCGTATACCAGTAGCGCCACTCATTTAGTTACACATCGATGGTCTTTCTTAAAAAAAAAAAACAAATGAACAGGCTGGTTTTGTCAAAGGCCGAGGCACAAGAGAGCAAATAGTAAGCGTGAAACAGATCATAGAGAAAAGCAGAGAATTTAATGTCCCGATGATCATGTGCTACATTGACTACTGTAAGGCATTTGACTGATTCCTGATATAGAGATAGTGATCAACTTCGTGTATCTCGGTTCTATGATAAGCGATCGCGGGGATGTGACGAGGAAATTCGACGATGAACACAAATGGCCAAAGGCGCAATAAGCAAGCTCACAAAAATGTGGCAAAACAGAAACGTCTCCAATAATATCAAGATGAGACTACGTAGTACGAACTTCGGTCTTCTCGATTTTCTTGTACGCATCTGAGTCCTAGACGTCCTAGAGTCTGAGATGACGCGACTCCCTGTCACTGTGGAGTGGAGCCGGCTCATCCGACCCTCCACCGCGGCCTATCGGAGCGGGCGCGACCTTCAGCAATGAAGACCACGATGAAGAAGAAGAATTCCATTACGTCGCGTCGCTTGTTGCACGACTGTGTATGATTTGAGGTCAATCTATGCAATTCAGTTACATAACACAGTTTGCGTTCACACACATACGCGCCTGCTCATCGAAACCCTTCTATACGCGCGGAATGTAACAAGGGCACGCCGTGGAGGTCTCTGCCCGACGACCTCTCGGATGGAGCACGTTGGAGAGTAAATAACATTTAAATACTTGTATTACCTTCGGCGCCATCGTCGTTTCCACGCTCGGCTTCACTGCCACGAAGTCCTCTATAATTATCTTCTTTTCCGTCTTCGAGTTCTTGGGGATGGAATCCTCGTTCCCCATGAGACTGACAGGTCGCACGGGATCCACAGGGTTAAAGGAGCCCGATGGATCATACGGCGGCACCGAATCGGGATCGGGCTTGAATTTTAAGGACTCCTCCTGGTGCTAAAAAAAAAATAAGATGAATTAGAATTTGTTGGCCCGTAAAGCTGCGCGCGGCCCGCGGCGGCACTCACCGCGGGCGCGGCGGGCGCAGGCGGCGGCAGCTCCATCTTCTTTAGGACCTTCACTTCCTTGAGGGCCTTGTGCTTCTTCACCAGGTCTATCACCTTGTTGCGTACGAATATCCGCCCGTTGTTTATCACCTGGATAATATTTATAATAAAATTTAGTATGTCGTAGCGGGTGCACGGCCGGTGTATGTGGTATGCAATGTTGTCGACAGGTCGAGGAGGGGCTAATGAAACGAATATCGTTGATAGGGACGTACATAGATATGTAACTATCTATGTGCATTGTGCATACTACACATATATGTGTGGATGTGGATGTATGTGTGCATCCCGCATAGTACATTTCTTCTAAAAATATATACATTCAAAGCTGCAGCTTATGTATATTGTAGGTACGATACGTGCCACACTTTTAAAATCAATAAACTACCGTTATTTTTGCTAGCGTTTTCAGTATAAAGACGCTTTGTTTATTTATATTCTTAAATTCTTCAACTGCGCAACCTCCGTCTTCATCTGCAACGTGGCAACTTCTCGACGCACCGCAGCACACGTCTTGACCCGAAGAGAGGGCGATTCATATTTTTCTTTCTACTTGTAAGTATATGCTCTTGATCTTCATGGCCGTCACCGCTTCACCTGATTTGGTAGCGAACCCAATGGCGGAGTGGGAGGGGTGGGAGTGCGGCTCAGGAGAGGTAGGAAAATGCACTGTGCGACCGATCCGTATGCGCCTTCTGTGAGACTGCTCGTAAATCCGTTCTGCAATATTTGGGAGGCATCTGTTGATCTAGCCTTTGAAAAGGTTATACTGGCATAGGTCATTAGGTCATAATGGGTCTGATATAGGCTATGTACAAACGGACTTTCGAGGGAAGTGCCATCTTAATCTTCCTGTTGATCAGAGCGTAAAGACGCCCTAAGACGAAAGCTGCTCTGTTTCACATTGTATTTGCATATTCTATTTATACGGACAGTTAAATAGAGTTAAATGAAATAAAAAGTAAATCATTAAAGTACGTAACATACATGCAATTTTTTGGTTATGAACACTGGTCGGAATTGCGAAGCTACTGGTGTTACGCAATCAGACTTTCATTAATTAACTGCTGCGCAGTACGTAGTGGCTCGGTTCTCGCACCCTGCGACACCACACTACGTAATTCGAGGGATTCAAATTCTATTCTAAATGCAGACTGACTTATTGTCGGTTCGTACAGATTTCCTACAGTCGGTTCATAAATAGCAGTTAAGAAAGTTAGTGCACTTACTCATAATGTCTAAATGAAAACTCAATGTGTTGTCTTTAAGTAATAAATTAAAAGTTATGAATGCTTTTGAATCTGGGAAATTACGAAATGAAATAGAGAGTGAATTTCTCATCAGCAGCCACCTACTATAAAATTATATAATGAAAAGAATTTATAAAATAATTTTGTAAAAACAGAATCGCAAAAGAAATTAATAGATTTTTAAAAGTAAATGTTGTCATAAAGCTATGTATATTAAATATTCACTGTGTAGATTAAATGGTCTCTTGTGATTGTGACATTTTATTCTTACCATCCAGAGTCGCGACAACCAGGAAATATCTAATACATTTATATTACCTATGTTATTGTCTATTTACAGTACATTTTTGTTTATTTTATTTTACCAGTCTTATGTACTTTTTTAAAATAATGTTTAATAAGTTACATCACTTGTACAAAAACATCACATCACGCCGATAATAATGAAAGAGGTAGGCAGAGGCGTGTTCGTTACCCTGCTACGTGTCACCTGCCACGTGCACGTCCCACCACGCAGTGTTCTCACGTCACCAATACTCAATATAAATACTGAAATACTTGAAATAACTAGTCTGTAAAATATACATACCTACCTATATTATATTTGAAAATAAAGGAACTTGTATATAAATATATATAGAACTAGCTGACCCGGCGAACTCCGTACCGCCTATTCAAGTTTTGTTTTCTTTTTCCTAAACCTATCCCAGTCAAAGTT
>DWFO01000329.1:0-21858 GCA_018246595.1 Mimoniades nurscia nurscia
CGTGTCATTGACGTAACGAAACTAGTTTATTTCTACCAATAACAGTTAATAAATGATATTATTGAAACAACAATAAACAGACTTGACTCTTAAATAATACCTATTAACATTTAAATTTATCAATGTCTGTTCGAAATTGTTTCGAATAAAACATAACCAGTTAATGATTTTGATTTTATCTGCGTGACACTAGAGGCGCGTTATGCGAGCAATCTTAGTGACTAGTTCACTGCATCGTAGATTTCGGATTCGATTCTCGGCGAAGGGAATTACGTAAGTAATGAATGAATGAAGAAAGAAGAATTTTGTAAGTAAGTAAGAATAAAAGTATAAACTAATGACAATACATTCTGAATTACTCATGGTCTGATACTTCCGAAAACGAAATATTCAAAGGGTCCATAAACATGGAGTTTATCATTTTTAAGCATTTAAATTTTAAGTCCTATTTTTTTTTTAATAACCCGACTTACTACAGACCTACCTGAGGTCTTTCTTCGTTAGCTCCCGCCGATTGTAGCGACCTCTAGATATACTATAGATGTACTAAGCGATTACATAATATAATAATGAATTTATACTCACGACACGTTTAATATTGAAGTACATGCATAACGGTCCTCACGCTAGGTCCTCTCCGGGTTAGATAGTGACCACAAAACGCCAAATATCTCTAACTTTACATAGCTGCCATGTTAGTATTAAAGTAACTGATGCTATTTTATCCTCACAGAAAACATGGTCTTGTTTTCTTACTTGTTTTCCGAAAACAATGACAGTAATCTCATTCAAGTTTAACATTAATATTATGTTCAATTGACATTTTCTAAGATCTATATTCTCTAAAAAAATTAATATATCTGAAACATAGGATTTTATAATTACTAGTCAGTGCATTGTGTAAATTTCTTTTGATTAAGTTACTTTTAACGGACGCAATGCATATGGGCTCAAGTTATAAGATTACATTGAGTATGCACTTTATGAGTGATAAATGTAACAACATTTCAGGACTAAGGATCACAACATCTGAGGATAGCGATATTTCACACTCACCTCTCACTGCCTACTCCGTAAGGGACTTGTCATCATGGTACAATAATAATTACTACTTTGTGCCATAAGAATAAGGTAGGTAATAAAGATGTTAATTACTTTTCTACTTCATAGCGAGACGAAACACGAACCTTACTAATTATTTTCATATAAAAATATAATATCACGCCTGTAGTGCCCGTAGAGATTGGCATATAAATTTATTAAGTACACCTGCAGGTTCCATTAGTTAAGACAACCCCCAATTCCGTGACAAGAGGTATCGCGCCATGGATCTGGGGGTTAACCCTATAATGCGCATAAAACTTATATAAATATATTAGAAATTATTTTCCTCATAACGCCTCGGTTTGTGACACCACAGCGAAATGACGGCTCATTCATAATTCATTATTCAGAAGCGTCGTTAACCGGCCGTTTTTAATAGGCCAATGCTATAAACAACTGTGCTCATATTCTCAGAACAATACAATTGGGCACTATTAATGAGTCAACATGTGACGCAATATACCTGACGCCGATGTAAATTCATTTTCTTAGTTGGCAGTATCATTTTAATGAGTCTGGTCCCTCTGGCGGCCTTTGGAGGAGTCTGGTCAGAAACAAACCCATTATTATTTATACATCGTTACATTTGCCTTTGTCAGGCTATATTAGTGATAAGCTGGATGTAAGTAGGTAATATTTAACGGGTGGCCTGTCAACATACTCACATACCTGGCACGCACCCGCACTCACGCACTCACGCACCCGCACCCGCACTGGCGCAAACTGGAGTAGGTACCCTCTTGTTACTACAGTCACGGGAAAGAACCCTGTCCAGAACCGGAGGTTGGGTGCATTGCAATAATATTGCTATTTATCCATCATCCTTCACAAGAGAGTGAAGAAGAAAAAGACATTGGTCTACTGCACTTGTCAGTGACTTCTGATGTGTTCGTACGCATTGATCTGTCATCATCAACCGTTTTATCGTTACTCTATTAGACAGGGTTTTAATCTCAGAATGAGACGGGTTAAGGCATTAACTCTCAGCCATGTGCGGGATGGCAGAAAAATCGTATAAATGTCGATTGTTTGTTATATGATACATTCCCATCTAAAAGTATTTTGTATGCAGAATACAGTGATTCTCGAATTGAATTTCAGTTCTATTTGTTAGAGTGTTACGACCGAACAATAAAATTAAACAATCATTGTTGCGGTTGATGTTAGTTGAGCTTATCTAAATTCTAACCGTTGGTTCAAATTTGTTTTGAAACGACAGTTGAGTCGCTCTGAATACCAGCACATATTTTATTGGAATTGGTACTTAATTATTATCGCTTACACGGAAAGAGGTGCTTTCGACCTACATTACGATCTTAAGTTGAATTACGTGATTTGCACATGCACGAATTTCGCATGCAAATATTTTGTAGCATCAATTCCATTGCGCCGTACTTTCCGTAAAATCCATTACGAAAGTTTAATAACAAGCAATGTATGAATCGTAAGCGGCAATTGCGTTTTCTAGTCACGTAATTTCTCCGTTAGTTTGTATTTTGTTTCCTTAATTTAAAATATTGTTGACAACTTCGTAAACCGAGTAGAGTAATTAATTCTTAGGATTCTTAGGAGTTTGGTTTCCACATGACTTGAGGCATTCTGTAGTAGGTAATAAAAATATGATATCCGGAATTATATGGACTTTTCAATTAACTTTTTAATTAATTTCTCGACCTAAATCAATTTCTTAACAAACAAAATTTAACATGACACAGTTCAATAGTGTCACTTATTAAAACGTTCGATTCTTTTTCGGTTTTTTTAATTTATTAATGTCTTATGCGAATAATTTCATTCCAAAGTTCCAAATTCAATTCCTAAGACATCAAATCAACTTTTGAGCCATCTATGTCACTAACGTCTCTCAAACTCACGACGCGCAACAATATTGTTGACTGTAGAGATAGCCTAATGAAGACTTCTGAAAGTGCGGCCAGCCCGCGAATTCTCGCGCGGTTACATCATCCATTGTACCTACGTATTTTACCGCTAACAAACAAACATTAATATGGGAAGCTCGCGCCTGCCAATGCGCCAGCCAACGCTGCCCCCACGAAGATGGCTATTGTCTCTCCAAAACGTGACTCCAAATGTTAATTGGACGATTAAAAGCCGAATGCGGGTCATTTCGACCATTACCAGCGGAGCCCTTTTGAATATGTATAATAAAATTATTAGATAAAGTGAGCACTCAATTTGTGTTAGGTTTCTAATGATGTTATGCGCTTTCTTGTCACAGATGGCGTTTGTGCTCTGAATGTGCAAGCGCAGAGCCGGATGCGCGAAATGCTGCGCTATTTGTAGTGTGTGTAACTGTGCACGTCGGATGGAGAATATTATATTAGCGCCCTTGGTGTGGGAGCTCGCGTTGTCGCTTATTAAATCTTGATAGTAACTTAATAAATAGGTTTTGATCGCGGCGTGGCAGGTGCGCTAATTATGGCCGATACTTGTGTTCAATCATTTAGATATCGTGTACAGGGTGTCGCCGCTGGCAGTGCCCGTTGGGACGTTTTGTTTTATTTGACTTGTTTTATCTTGTGAAACTGTGGCTGTGACAGGGCGATCATAAATAATTAATGAGGCATCAATAATGAATATAAAATTGAATTATAACGAGTGTATTATGTTATTATCTACTGTATTAGACAAGACCAGGAGTCGCATATCTCTACCAAATAGCTCAGATACCGGCTGATGAGGAAGTCAGGAATCTGGGAAATCTGCGTGCGTGTGTGAAAGGCGCAACGAATTCAAATAAATCACGTAAGTTCGGTTAGGAAATAGATGCTTGGTACTTGGTGGTCTCCACCCACTTGGTACGGGACCTGGCGTAATATTTTATAGTTTTTTTCTCTGAAAACAAAATTAAATGTAGGCAATAATTTGTGTACATCAAAATGTAGTTACCGTAACATTTCTTAATTGTATCTTTACTTAATATATTATATGTAACATTGATATGTTACACGTATATTGTAAGTTCATTGATTATTATTAATTAATGTATTTACATGAGACAAAAATGGAAACTTCACGAGGTAGATGTCAATAAATAATAGATAAATAAATTTGTTTCCGTCATATAACTATATTCTGTTTTCCAAGACACCTATTAGTATGTTACATTTACGACTAATTGAAGTCGTAACTTTACGTTGCAACTCATTCGTATTCATATAAATCAATCTTATTATATATTTATATGTGTAAATTTTTTCAATTCATTCTTTAGTTACATAATATTTTACAATAAATTATTTAAATTAATCAATTATTACTGCATAAGAAGCATATTTTATTGAGACAATCTACATTTTGCTCTAATGCTAAGATAATAACTTGAATTTACCTCATAAAGAAACGTAATAACTCAAATTGGAATAGTATATATTATGTATATATATATATATATATATATGTGTGTGTGTGTGTGTGTGTGTGTACATGTATATACCTACACACAAAAATGTCATACACTATAAGTAAGCCTTTATTCTTCTGAGATTTAGACACTTGTCCAACAGTAGGACGACAAAATGGTTGATGATGATGACGCCATATGACGTCATCATTTAATCACATCTTATAATCGTCAACATTAAAGTTGATAATTTTTAAATAGGTTTGAATTAAAGTTTTTAGTTAAGTAATAGGTGAACAGTGGGAGTGGGCTGCTCTCCTCTGCCTACCTCTTTGGGGATTACAGGCGTGATGTTACGTTTTTTATAGAGTTTTTTATATATTCATCATGGCAACACCGCCAGGATGTACAAACCCATGATCGCGTCCGCTAACGAGCGGGCCCCATGCGGCTAGTCAGAGCTACCCGAACAAAGTAATAGGTACATTTGCATACTTTTCGACTCATTATTCGCACGATCCGTCTAGGAAGCCTCCGTTTATTGCCAACATTAATGTCTATATAGGGCAGGGTTCTTTATTCAATTGTAATATCCATCTACTAAACGTACATATATTATTCATATTTTCCAATTATTTTCAACGATACCGCAGTATTGGAAATATAGCAGGAAGTAAATAGTCATTACAACTACTCCTAAGTTAAACTTATACAAATTCAATATTTTTACACAAGCAATTGTTTATTATTCCGCACTTGTATCTACTTTATTGCGACTATAAAAAGAGATCAATTTTAATATCATCATATACTAACTTAAAAATAAAGGCACTGGTGCGCGCCGAGCATAAATATAGCAAATTTTGCGCGGGCTGTTGAACCTTCGAAGAAATGTACATTTTTAACAGATTATTACCAACATTTTAACAACAAATGAATCGTGACTAATGCGCGAAATATCCTTTCCGAGTATCCTGCGTGACATTGCACACAAAATAATAAAAATCGCGTTCGGAATGCACAATTAGCGTTTGGCGCACACCGAGTAGAATTTTGTAAATGTAGAGAAAAAACAATGCGTTTAGGTGTCGTATAAATTGTCCTGTACAATTTAATGAGTGTAAAGAGCCATCCGTCAGCTGCGGCACACGGACGCGTCATATTTCACCAATAGCCCGGTACCGCGGTTATGTTTACGTTTGCACTGATACTTTGTTATATATTAAGCAAAATTCTACAATAAAAAAGAAATTAAACATTGGCAAATTACAAATTAACAATCCCTTTCTACTATTGCAATAGATTTATAACATATCATATTGAAAAACTTAGGTATGTAGCTTATTCACAGCTATACATTTACATACTT
This sequence comes from Mimoniades nurscia nurscia, assembly GCA_018246595.1. NCBI lineage: Eukaryota > Metazoa > Arthropoda > Insecta > Lepidoptera > Hesperiidae > Mimoniades > Mimoniades nurscia. The sequence goes on from DWFO01000329.1 coordinate 5,838, forward strand.
TGTATAGCTTACAAATACAGAGCTAAGTGGCAAAGCGACGTTGGACAAACCAAAACCCACAAGGCTCGAGACCCATTGCGTTTGTAGGTCTTGGTTTGGTCGTAGAGCTGAAAGAAGAAGTAACATATATAGATTATAAATATATCTCGTCCAAGATCTTACATATAAACTTCATAATTGACCACACCCGCCCAACTTTACTACTATCTATAAATTTGTAGCACCAACGTATTACGAGTATATAACTAATGCTCTATCCATATTAAAGTATGAAATAAAATAACGTAAGCTACCTTTACAGACTGTGCATATCTCGACCAGTGATCAATCCAGAATAAAACATGATGCTAAATAGTTATTCACACACAAAGCGTACACTCCGCGATATACAAATACACAGACACACCGCTGCTACAGTTTAATCATGTTTTATAATTATACGAGATGTCGCGTGGAATAGCAATTGATTGGTTCGATCGCGCGAACGTCCAACATTATATGCCGGGAATACTGAATGCGCGGGAGTCAATAAAGCGACGATGAAGATACCCTGATCTAGTGACGAGAGTTTCGACGCCCTGTGCAACCCGAGTGGCGTTTACGGCGTTAATATTTACTCCAATTTAAAACTATCTTGGGCTCCATTTGATTCGATAGTAGGTAAAGCCAGTGCTATGGTAACTGTACTTAATCAGGTGTGTATGGAAGCTTTGTTTGGCGTTTGTTTTTCTTTGGCTACCTCATTAGGATCTGTATCCTAATGAGGTAATAATCATGTCTGTACATGATTATTATACAATATTAATAATATGTATTACATAGATTTTCTTTATTGAGCTTTTTATACCTCGTTGGTTGAGTGGCTAGAAGGTGGACTGCTCATCAAGAGGTATATAAAACCCGGATGTTAAACTATTTGAAAATTTCTACGTTAGAATTTCTAATAATGGCTAAGATTCTGGAAATGTGCCCGGTGTATGGCAATACGCTAACCAGCTATTCCATAGTGGAACGTAAACGTAACCGGTGGAACATTGGTATACTATGTACGTATATGGGGACTACAAGGGTGATTTTAGACAGTTTATTGAGCTTTTTATATATTATTTTTTAGCTAAGACAGCTAGTGTTGATACAGACATCATTGCAAGTAGTTGCGTACTGTTTTCGATTAGGATTACTAAATTGTCTTCTGCAAAGATCTTGCTTTTCGCTTTCCATATGACATATTATTATGCTAAACAGTCAATCGTTTTTCTTTAAATTGTACCCATCACCTATTTTGTAAATATATTGTATCACATATCCGTAATCTATGTAAATATCACTTATCCGAACACTATTTCTAGTCATGGTTGTGAGGATCTAAGATATGCGCTCGGCGATATATTGAAGCCGGTCTATGCGCTAAATATCCCCGCTTCAGATATTTAGGAGCCATACATGGAACTAAAAGACACCGAAAACTCAGTACACTCCTGTTATATTTTTATTTGTTTGAATCTGTGATCTCCTTACGACCGTTATGTACATAGGACACTTTGGAAACAAGACTGTCTTTTTAATTGTAACATATTTTCAAGTCACAATAATCATGAGCCTATAGCGTTCCATTGCTGGAAACAGGCCTCCCCTGAGTGGCTATGCCCGTTGTCCCCACCCTGAGTATATAATTAGTTATATTTCTTTGATGCATTATAACGTTAATTGTTTTAGTGCCTTAACACTAAGGCACTAAAACCTTCTCTAATATATAAAAATGTCGTATCCCAGTCAGTGATAAAATTCCTCCGAAACGGCGTAACCGACTTGTATGATTTTTTTGTGTGTATATTTGGTAAGTCTGAGAATAGGTCGTATGCTATTTTTTATACTCTACAGTGTTAAAGGTGGCCCTATAAAAAAAAATTTTTTGACAATTATTTTTTTGTATTTCACATCAAAAAGTACCTATGATCTCAATTTTATACCTTTCAATCTCCATCCCCTCCCCCTTCTGGTTTACTATTGCGATTTCAGTATTTTTGTATGAACAATATCCAAATAATGTAACCTTCGTTCGTTTTTCAAACATTCAAACACACGATAGATTCTTCATTTTTTATTTAATAATAGAAATATTCATTAAAAATCATTTCTATGGCAGAATAACATTTTCCGTGCCAGTCGTAGAATCTAACATTATATTTAATAATTTAAACGCCGGCACATCATACGCTTATGCGATAAAATTATTTAGTAACAGTCTTTGAATTCCGAGCCATTAGCCACGAGAAGCGAACAGATTACCTACTCAACAACCTTACAAAATGATAATTTCTAAACATATTACATACCTATCAATATTAAACATACATTGAAATGATTACAATGGTGAACTCTGAGAAGCGGTGTACGAGGGCACAGATCACTTCAAGCGGACACCTTTTATTGGCCAAGTTCCACCACTTTAAACAAGCTCTAGCGTTATCGTCAAGGAGATTGTTTTGGCATATCCGTTGCGGCCATTTTTGTAAATTCGCTTGTTAATAGCGAGCTGGTACAGCGGCATCTCAGAGCGCTGCGGTACTTTTATTCCATCTAAGATACTCATCACATACGTGAGTGTCGTTCGTAAGTGCACGGGACACATCTATGAATGTCTTTATTACTGTGCTTCAGTCATTTGGAAGATTTTCTCATAATGATTGTCTCCAAAACGAGCGGCTGTGCCGTCAAAGCCTTTGTCTAATCGCTGCCATGACGTCGCTTCACGTGTTCTTAGTTACATGTCGTTACATCCTACTTTTGGTAAACAACAGCTCGTTTGACCGCTAGCTTGGGATAACGGTCAAAGTACCGTCTAATAGCGTGCTCGATTCCCGGCTGCGTAAAGGTCGGATATCGAATATCACGCGAAATATATTTCAAAAAGCTTCAAGTGTTTTGCTTCGAATATTATATACTTAATGTGTCCACTCATACTGCATGGCTGCAAGCCAAACCCGTCAAAAAGCCGGATATGTATCTAAAATGTAAGTTTACGCCTGTACCCATTCATAGGTAGTAGGTACCTGATCAATCAATCAGGAGTCGCACTTGCAAACACTTGAACAAAATGGCAGTCAAATTCATTATATCGATAATATTATAAGATACCTTTAAATTCATTTTATAATACTCTCTTTTCCTCGGTAAAGACGGTCAATAATGTTATTACCTTGTATACGTAGGTATAAAATGATCGTGCTCAATAATTCCAACAAGTGTGGCCCAATGTAGTCATTTGAACTGAACTGATACTCACAGCTTACGTTTTTTGTGTAACATAATGTTTTTTTTATGGACATAACATGACGCCTGTAATCTCCGAAGGCAGAGGAGTGTAGTGCACTCACACGTTTAACCAGCTACGTTTACGTCGCACTGTGGATAAGGTGGTGATATTACCATACACCGGGCACATATGCAAACTCTAAAATAGAAAATGAAAATACTAGAAAATCTAAATGAGAAAAATCCAATAGTGCCCAACCCGGGATTTGAACCCAGGACCTACCGATCGGCAGTCACGCTGGCAACCAACACGACCAACGAGGCAATCTTTGTCAAAATATGCCATAAGTGGCCACCCACAGCACAAACGATTTGAGACCATTTTGAAAGTACAAGGGCTCAATCGTATTGGGCGCTAGAAAATAATTATATTTGTTGCATGGTCACCCCGTTAGAAGCTTGTTAGTAGCAACTTAAACATGAACTTCTGAGTTAGCCGTATCACCTTATTTTGGATCGATTTAAATTTAATGTACGTATTGGTTGATGGGTACTTTTCGCTAACGGCGTAAATGTATCAAAAGACTGATTAATGTAGAAGAAGCAGGTACGCACGAAGGAGCGGTAACCACTTACCATCTAGTGGTCCGTCCACCTTTGTCAGGCTGAATATAAAAAAAGAGAGAAAGAAGAAGAAGAAAGAAGCTTTATTCGTCACAAGCTCTTTAAGCATATAAATGTTCGGCACTTGGGCTCTCTGCTTACCCCGTACGAGGCCTGATGTTATGATAAAATAATAATAACTGTACCTACATACCTATTAGTTATTGATCTGTATATTTGGAAATATTCAGGGGTGCAGTCAAGCTTTGCGGACTCTCCCTCAAATATAACTTGATCGGCATACCTCAAGTACTCTTGAGTTGTTTGCAGCTATAAAATAACGTTTCTAATTTATGCTCACATAAAGACAGACGATACGTGCAACGATATATGCTTGTATCAGTTATTCAATTCGAGCAAACAAAAGGTTTACCGAGAAAACAAAGATTGTATCGATTGAATAATATGTTATTATACGGATTTTTAAATTCTAAACGGATTTTGAGAAGATGTGGATAGCGATATGGTGGACGTCTGCCAAAATCAGTGAGAAAAAATGTAACGAAATACAGCTTGAATGAATATAAATTATATATTGGTCGTTGGCAGCCAAATGTACCACGAAGTGTCTAAGTACTCCTCCCTACCTGTAACCATAAGAAATATTTGTTGTAAGGTACACTTCCAAATTTAAATATATGTTGGAACTTTTAAATGCAAAGACAACGAGAGAATGTCATCTTAATTGTTAATGTCAGAAAATACATACCTCTTGATAGACTTCAAATAAATCACAAATCCTCTCATTATAAGAAATTGCTTCAATTATAATATGAAATGTTTTTTTTATTAGCCGAGTTGGCAATTTACTCTTGACTTCACAGGTCTACGTAAGCCAAAAGTCCCAGATCTTTCTCCATGGTTATAATTCAAAAACAACCCCGTGTACAATTTAGGAAAGTTTCAGACAAGTACCTCTCTAAGCACTGGGACATTAATTATCAACAGCCATAGTCAATGCTAGGCCAAATGCAAGATGGCAGACTTCACGCGGATAAGCACGGAAAGCATATTATGGAAGAAAGCTCTCAGGTGTACAAGTTTCCTCACAATATTTTCCTTCACTGTTACAGCAGATATATAGTCTTCAAATGCATATTATTTTTGGTAAGGTGCGAGTGAGAATTCGAACACAGGATGCCCGGAGTGGGAGATCGAATTCTGAACCAAACTATCAATGCTTTTCACTTAGCTACGACAACATTCACACTTAGTTTACACATATCCATTCAATTCACACTAAAACTTGACTCACGATGGCTAGTCACTTTTAAGGAAAATTTAAATGGCTTTTTCCACTAAAGGTAAATGACGACATACCGTACTACAAAAAAAACCGTAGCAAATATTGAAGGAAACTCATTAGTAAATTTACACATGCTTCCTGCCTGAACTGGTGTCAGCTTTAGAGAAGTTTACCGCATTATAAACACATGTTACAGGTGACGACACACAAGCGACGTGTACGCTTTGCCCTAACGCGAACGGTGTGCCAGACAGTACAGAGATATTTTAATTGCAAGTTAAAGCTCAAAAGTAATGCTCATCTGTAGGGACCATAGACAGGAGTATAAGTCTATTGTGAGTTTCATATAGAGTTGTTTGAGTAGTAATGATCTCTTTAATACAGGAGCTTTTCGTAAAAATACAAAAACAGTATTTGAAAAATAACCTATATTTTCAGTGCAGTGCAAGCCATTTTCAAAAAAGGTGAATAACATAGTAACCTAATTGATCACTGATGGATTAGCCACATCCTTATAGGGCGTAAGACAAATGTTTTATCACATTCGTTAGAGTATCAATAATTCATAGGCGGCTATGCTATGCGCACCGCCGACCGTTACTTGGAACCTTACAACGTTCATTAGTAGTTCTGCCGCGGTGCGCTTTGGCAAAACCGCTCCGCTATAGAGCACTCCAGAAGATGTTTAACAGTTTGCTGGAAGAGTCACATCGTATGTTCACAGCTGTTTAGTATAAATTGACCTACAATCAAGGCAAGCCCTCCAACGAAATCAATGCTTCAGTTAATTACTAAGATCAGTCGACGCATGTAGTATCAACACAATCTTTTGTTTCTCATGGTACACAAAGCGAAAAAAAGTAAACAGTTGTACAAATTTTGTTACATACAATAAATTAAAATTTATTTTTAAATGAGAATAGTTTGATAATTCAAGTAGATAGTAACAAAGTTCAAGATTTAAAATGGATGCCCACAAGTCGTGCTTTTCACACATCTGCTTGAAGTCCATTTAGATTCGATTTTTGAACAAAAACTCAAAGTTCCTGTTGACAATTATTTTTTAATACGTGTTTATATGTACATTTATGAAGTTGTCCTTTTAAGAGAACTCTTTTATCTAACAGTGGACCGATAAGCGGGATTAATGATGACACAAAATAAAATTATATCAATTATAGCACCTGTTTAATGGTAAGAAATAGATACTTCAAACTCGACTTTAGCCCGAAGCCAACCTCATCAACAACAACAAAAACAAAGGAGGCTTTGGTGATTGGCATATCGCGGTGTAGTTCGGCCTACCTAGGCACAACTGAATGCGTTTATCATCAACGGCCAGCAGCCAGGCCGATTCCAAGCCCCGACCCGGATGCCCAGCGTGAAGGTCATAGACACCCGCAGAGGAGATCTACTCGTATATCCAGCAATAAACTAAGACATGCTGATGTTGCTGTCACACGAATACGTCATGCACTGACTTCACTTCAAGTTGTCATTGTGCCACATCTAGCACACATTCTCTAAATCTCCGTTAACATTTGTAGGCAGTTCATATACCGTTCGTGTATTGACGATTTAATTACATTTTGATCCGGCTGCCAGCGATATTGCGATGTGGGTGTCCGATATAGCTATGCTAATATTCGTTGCGTTCGGTGCTTTCGTTATCCATATATAATGACTCATTTTCTACATAATGTGACGAAATTTAACTTGTACCGTGCAACGTGTGTAATATTAATGGTTTTATTATTAATATTATTATGTCGCTACCCCGGTCCGGCCAGGTCATATATTTGCAGATCTGATGTGCTTCTTCCACATTCATCAATATATTCATATATTCATACAATATAGTGTATTGTTCAAATAGAATGCTTTACAATCGATATGTTTATATTCAATCGTTAACATAGTAGGTGTTAGTGTTGCCATATAGAGATCACGAAATTTCCATATATTGTGGGAAAATCGAATTAAGCTTACCGTAAACTAGACTTCGCCCTACCACGCCTGGAATTTTTTTGAATATTCTTGAGTGCATAATATTTTTTTTTCAAAATAGTCTTTTAATATTTTAGTAATTTTAAATTTAATCTGATCTTTTGCGCTATTTTGAACGTAAGGATTAAAAAAATATATTACTCTTGAATACACATTTTTTTAAGACACTTTGTAGCTTGACTGGTATTATGACATTTTTGAACATTTCAACTTAGACCTTATCTATTATTTGGAAGTCGTTCTTACTACCACACCTGTTCCGCAGATTGTTTCTGATTTAATCGGTGTGACAATTCTGTTAACCTTGATCGTATCAAGACTTGTTTCAGCACCTTCATACAAGGAAATTCTTTTATACTTTCTGTAGTAGGAGATCCTAGGTGCTAAAATGCTAGGTTTACTTAGTTAAAATTTGTATTTTAAATTCGAAGAGTGTTATAAAATGATTTTAAATGTATCTAAAAGAAATACATATAGGAATTTCGATTTATTCTGACTGCCTCGTACGTAGAGCGATTACATGTGTTACTGCCGACCGGGATGCCTTGAGTTCAAATTCCAGGTCAGTTGCTACTGTTTTTTTCTGACTAGAGTTTATAGTTTAAAGTTTCTGGTAGCGTTTCGGAATCTAGATATGTACCCGTTATATGGGAATCCTTATCCTTGGTGGGACGTAAACGTAACTGGTGAAACGGTGTAGTGTATTACACTCTTCTGCACACATATTTTATTTATTTATTTATTTACACACACCAACAGCAATACACACTAATCATTTACAATGTATAATAACTTATCACTAGTAATTATAATAACTTATCACTGGTACAATTGCCAATAACAGACGTGCACAACAATCTTATGCAATACTCGTAGGTACATCTTCGGGGATTAGATACAGACGTGATTTTGTCTTTTTTAATTAATACGAAATTTTCATCTTTACTTTACAATTTCAGTGCAATAAGAGTTCTTTCTTGATGATCTATTACAATAATTAATACATGTATCCACCCGTGTCCGTGTCGGAGACGCGGAAAAATTCATTCCCTGACGTCATACGTCCACGCTGGAGGACGCAGCGTGGACCTATGACCTCCCCGATTCTGGGCATAACCCCTCAAGAGAGCCAATATCCAGCAGTGGACCGCAATAGACGGAATAGACGATGATGATGATGTGTTTATATGTAGGCATACCAACGAACATTATAGAAAATATAACCTTGACACGGAACCAAATGATTCATAAAATTACTAAAATTAAGTTCCAACCGACAATTACAATACTAAAATTTCTTAGTACAAAAACTTTACATATTAAACGGTGTACTCAAACAGCTGTTGAAAATAGCATTAAATAAATCACAACTCCATAATTCGATGGGAGGCGGTGGATTCGACAGCAGAATATTGCGGCGAAAATGCATTTTCCTCAACATTATTGTTCATGTCGGTTACCGTACATTTAACTTAATTATAGGATTACGGCGGGTTGCATTTAAAGTGGTATTTTGGTAATATAATAGTCAGATGGCACGCCCGATAGCTCGCAGTCCGATACTTGGAAAGCTTCGCTTATTACGCATTCGGGTCGCAAACTTACCGAAGGTATTCGGACGAGGAACAAACGAATATAATAATTATGAGCCGAATGGATTAGGTTGAATTAACCGTTGCTGTGGACTATTTTTTCAACGCGTAGGATGATGACTTGATTATAGCTTTCTGTGTAGCTTTTTACAAATGTAATGAGCTACATGTTAGCGTTACGAATGCTGTTAATTAATGCAGATTGATTCGTAGACATTGATTCCACACTTTGTTAATAACAGTTTTAGGTATAATAAAGAGTAAAAAAATATATATAAAAATATTAGTATTTAGCCAGAGAGACCAAGACTAGTCTATTTCGACCAAATAGGAAACTAGCTGATGAGTGTGTCATCGGTGTCCGAAACCGACGCACGTATGAAAACAGTAATAAATATATAGCAAGTATAGCAAGGCTGTAAAGATAAATATATTTGGCATCCTGTGCTCTCAGCCTAACCCATAAGGTACCCTACGTAACATTATAATAAGAGTCAGCTAGATACAAAACTGTAATATGATTGTAATTGTTGAAAAAGCTTCGTTCACTGACGTACAAACGTACTTACATATGATATAATATATATGTATGTAGTTCTCATCAAAATGTATGCATATTATTTAATGAACAAAAATATAGATAAATCAAGCCATACGTTTATAGCGCTCCCAACACGCTTCCTGATACAAAAGACGTTTTAACACACGCTTATAAAAACCGATACATTAATAGTTGAAAGAAATAACGAATCATAGCGATGTCGATGCGACGTAAGCACACGGGCTACCGTGTTACTGATAGGTAAATAAAACTCGTGCTATAAATGTAAAAAGCGGTAGTTATGTACATTCATAGCGTTAATTTACATACGTACCTATGTTTAGTGTCGTGTTGAGTGTTAAATAAGTTCTCAAAACAGTTTTTGACTCGCGACCTCGGAGGTCTGGTGTGCCCTTAAGATCTAATTGTATCTAAAGTTAAGGTAAGTACTAAGCAGTGACGTGTCATTCATAAATGTGACTTCATAAATGTCGCTATGGAACAACCTGAAGACCTACAATATTTCAAGATATTGCTACAGTAACAATAGCAGGTTTTGATACAAAAGTAAATTAACAAGATGTTTCGTATATCTCTATATTAAGATTCATTGTATGTCGATGGCACGTTTACATACAGAAATAAAAAGGTGTAGAACTTGCAATGAGGTTTAGACTAGTTATACTGATATATCATTAGAATGTAACCCTAGTCAAGAATCGATGATGTTGGGAATGGTAATTCTCTTTCAAATAAGGTCATCTTGTTAATTGGATATTTTCAGATTACTTGCGTTTCAATGTCCAAATATCACTTGCTTTAATAGTGAAGGAAAACGTACTAAGAAAGATCTCTAGAATGTTCTTCAAGATTAATGAATTCTGCCAACCGGCTATAGGACACCTTGAAAACTATAGCCTTAGCCCTTCTCACTAAGGCAGGAGACGTATTGAAACGATAGAATGTCTGATGACATCGATCATGGTTAGAATTTAAATGACATAATTTTTAAAATACTAAGAACCCCTATATCCCTACCTCTAACCTAAACACCTTTAGGTTGCAAGAGTGACTGCTGATCTGGAGTTTCCGAGTTCGAAGCCCGAGTGGGGTACAATTGAATTTTTTCTAATGAAGATTTTCTAGTGGCAATTTCTCGTAGTGACTCGGAGTGTGGATTTATACCCGATGTATGACAATAGGCTCACCAACTATTTCATAGTGGGACATAAACGTGACTGGTCAAACGAGGGAGTGTACGATACTCCTCTACCTACCTCTTCAGGGATTACGGGTGTGATGTTACGTATATAAATAAATACTACACAATTACTGCCATGATAGTATTAGACTTTTCATTTTGTCACTTATTATAACATGGTGTTTGAGTAAATCGTAAGTACAAAGGGAATACATAAATTTAGAAAATTTATTACACAGACGTTTTGTACTTGATCGAATGGCGTTTAGTGAAATTAGCCAACCGCTATAAATTATTGTAACCGAAGTGGACCAATTAAGATATCAGTTATGCGAAAGGTTACTTTGGTAATTAAATCAGTGCGGTGCTCGGTCGGTACCAGTTCCCACACCCTCCTCCGAATTGCGAGAGCCTTAAGCGCTGCTCGCGACATTTTACGTATTTTCTGTTAAATGTTTCGTGAATGTTTATATACATTATTATATATAAACTGGCTTAAGTTACGTATGGTCCAGCTAGTTTAAAACCTATATGAAGTATTTTTTCATGAGCTCCCACCCCTTGCAGCGAGGTTGAGACGGAGCTCGTGCTGAAAGACCTCGTATATACCCGAAACTTGTCGGTCCGAAAAAACATTTGTGTGTATATAGAAATGAACATATTGTATACTATACATATAAACTATTTTTTTATATGTAGATAGAATGACTAATTTATAAATCAGCAGTCTAACGGTGTGCGGGTATAAAGTCAGTGATAAATATCTAAGAAATACGTCAGATCTGTGAAGATATTTGACACTGAGTTCTCTCTACCTACTCCGTTACGAACTGGCGTTATGATATATTAGAAACATGGAGTGAACCAGTTAGAAAATATGTCGTAGGTACAAACTTCGAGAGCGATTTATTAATTTACTAAAATATTCGTTCAAATACAATTACTAATTGCCAGAACGAAGGGGCAATAAACATAGTGTTATTATATGTATATATATTCTTACGCTAGGTTTTTTGTGGGGTAGGCAGAGAGCACAGAGCTCCAAATATCTTAATTCTTACACACCTGTTGTGCCTCTTACACATTTATCACTCTCTTCGTACATGCACGCCGGTGTCGGAGACTTCTAATGTTAGTCATCAATTAAATTTTTTTCTAATTTATTTTTTCTAAATTATAGTACCTAGTGGCTCGAAGTGTGGATTTCTGTCCGGCATATGGCAATAGACTCAACGTAACTGGTGAAACGTATGAGTATCCTCTCCTACCTCTTCGGGGATTACAGGCGTGATGTTGCGTTTGGTTTTACTTTAACATTTTATCGAACACTGCACGAAATCAAGCGCATTCCGCTGCAGGATTCACCACTACAACCTATTACATGTAATTGCCACAATTATACGAAGCCGTGCCGCAGCGCTACATCGCAATATCTGCATGCGCTAATTACGAGTTCAAGCGATAATTGCTCCTCTGGGTCGAATTCGTGGTACTCCCCCTACCGATGTTTTCTCATCTAACATTTATTTATAGTTCTATACTAAGCCAGTATAGTTTTGCATTGTTAAAACAATTTAATTAATGGTTTCGTGGGCCTGACGCGCCTGTGACTCACATAAAAATTGCAGTGTTACGCAACGTTGTCTTTGTTCTTGTTATGAACACATAATAAGCTTTGTTGTATATATTGGTGAGCTTAATTTTTATCATTATATGGTTACGTTAGGTTCTTTACAGAGTAGGCAGAAAGTAGCGACATACCATACATCACCGATAGCGACCTACAGCACCCAATATATGATCAACTTCCGAGTAATCAAGGTGGCTGTGTCTTCGTCTCAATCGACACCTGCATTCATCGACATCCGCATTTTATGTCTGAAGTATCTTCTCTTCTTGTAATACATTACCTATAATTAATCGAGAATTTATTATAACTACTATCTTTTCTAATAAATTATGGATCATGCTGTAGGTAATTAAAACAATTTAATTTATGCCATACAATAATATGATTCAGCGATGCGATGTATAATTGAGTTGAGTTTTACAAACAGGAATTCACCAACTATTCACGTTGAAACACGGAATCCAATATTTTACGAGCCAATAAAAAATAACCCGCAGAAAGCTATAATTAGTATAATTTATACGTGTCCATTAATTTTGGAATTATTACAAAGATACAAAATTAAGACGGCCGTTTATTTTTATGATGTTATGATGCTAAATACGGATTATATAAAATCTGATGATATTAAATGACGCTGTCTCAAATTCGTCTGGACGCTCGGGATAAGCAACACACGCAGGGTTCCGGCCACATTGCCGATCCACGAAGGATCTGGAAGCCTTTTCATCGATATGGCTGGTTGGAGTCCCTAATGGAACTACGACACGCTTAGGTTTCAGTCACATTGCTGGTACTGTCTGGCGGGCTGATGTCTTCGCGACCCACGCGCATATGTGAAGTAAGTGACATATGCCGAAGACGTACACGAGGTCTGTAAGGATAGAGATATACGGACTCGGTGCTCCCCGCCATCCTCGTTAGACACTAGGAGTAAAATTATATAATAATAATAATTCCCACTGGAATATATACCAGATAGCTTTATATAATGAATTGTATTACTTTGTCATAATAGTTTTAGTATACCTCAGTACTCGGTTATAGAAAATTTTAGTATACCTATCGGTTTTATAACATTCAATTGGACGTTGTCCGATCCAAAAATCATGAAACACGTACATGTGTCAAAACGAGTGCACAATTAAGATGCACCTAAGGAAACGCAAGCGGATTAATAAAGATACTGCTGTATCGTCGAAGAGAAACGATAAAAGTATACATAATATGTGCATTTATTTACTTAGTACTTGACCACCATGGCAGACTTCTTAACACTTCTATATTTTACCAGAGAGTGTATCAGGTCGAAAAAATAACCAAGTGTTATCTACTCAATAACACAAGCGCTTAGCGGTTGACTTTGTCTGTCTGTGTGTAGTGCGTGTATTACGTGAATAAAGTAGAAAGAAACAGACTTTTATCGTGTTAATATTACCTCTCAGAATGAGGTTCTGGTTGGCAGACTATTTAATTTGGCAGACATAATTCTGTAATCAAAATGTACGGCCCTAAGAGAGTGGCAGGATGGATACTGTAGTATAGTAATGTGCATGCCAAACTCCTGCTCCTACTGGATTTTTTGCCACTGGCGATTCTGTACTATGTGTCTATACAGACAAACGTAAGGTCCATGTCTGCACAACACACTGACAAAGGTAAAACTGAAGTCACGCAACAGAATATGGCAATTCTTTCTTCAGATCGCTTTCCAGACAGAAAATATCATCGACACATTTCAGACACATGGTGGTCTTCATCCGTCCGGTTTCTTCGCTCGTCTTTGCTGCGTACAAGCTGTGGAGTAAGCTTTGGAATTCCCATTGCGCAAGAAGATCGGTCTTTTAGTAAACGATGGCAACGCCCCGTATACTTTGTGTTGTAATTATTAGGGTGTTGATAACAGCCAATAATGGTGTATGCGTGGCACAGAAAAATTTATAAAACGATAAAAGTAGTGAGCAGTGATGAGGAGTGAAATGAACAGCGATGGCGTAATGGTTTAGAGTTTAGCGACCCACTTCAATGATCGTGTGTTCAAACCTAGTTCTTAACGAAATTTTGTGCCTTTTAAAATTAAATATCGTTTGTTTCATTGGTGAACGAAAACATCGTGTGTAAACCTTACACCTTAGAATTCACCATAATTTACTCTTAAGCGTTTGACGACTACCACCCCATATACATATATCAAACGCCTTAATTTGATTGGTATCCAACTTTAGAAAGATAAAATTATTGATGATGATGATTGAAGTGAATGTTCTCACAATCCTTCCATTTCATTCTTAAATTTAATCATTCAGATCAGCTATTCTATCTCATATCTTATATCGCCAACAGAGTGGCAATGAGAAGCGTTGGTAACAAAGAATAAATTACTTTTCCTCGTGCATTACGCACGCGACTCAGCCGATCCAAGAATTTAATTTTTTTCGCCGGCATCATAATGGCGAGTCACTTAAACAGCCTTTAAAAAGGCAATAAAAACTGTTACCACGAGTCGCTGAACTTACCCTAGGAATAACAAGTGTAGTTTAAAACGTTGTATGATACTCGTCAAATACACAAGATTTATGCTCGTTATTGTGCCTACCATCTTGGAATTGTAAACGTCTAACAGTAGTTCATTTAAATGTATCTAACTCCATGACTCATCTGGGTTCAACTAATTTTAAATTCGCTGCAAAAATGAGGTATTGTAATAGATTCAACTCACATCTGTATCAGTGACGGTTGTTTTACGAACATTTGTTGGACAGACCTAAACGGGCTCATAGTTCTATGGTAGCTCATGATTGGAAGAATTACAACAGAGTAAATTTTTTTTAATATCTAACATTTCTTTACTGCTCATTTTTGTTCCTGGTTACTTGGTCGATGTCTACAGGTGTTCAATTTCAAGAAGCAGGATGTTTTGTTATATTTTAGTTATGTTGTCACCTGTAAAGATTATGTTATGTTATTAAGGTATCTTTTAATCCGTTACATACTCAGGCATGCTCGTATTCCTGGTTATATATCCAAAGAGGTACATTGCAACCTAGTGAAATTCCATCACAACTTAGGTAGTGTTCATTAAAACAATACGAAAATTAGGAACGAGAATGAACTTTAGTTAATATGAATCCCAATGATAAGAGGCGCTAGTTAAAATTTGTTTATTACGCAAAAGCATATTCGGTGTGAGCAAGCTTGTAACATTATTTTCTATACACACTGCTATTCGAATCAGAATGACGAAGGATTGAAGCCATAGCTGCCTTTCTGAGAGTAGTCAATAAATTGTCTAATAACATTTATATTATCAAGCAACCACAGTAATGTCAACTTAATACTTACCCCTATTTCAAGGGGGACATAATATAATATGCTGGTGAACCGTGGGAGCGCGGTACACTCTTCCGCCTACCCGTCGGAGAAATAAAGGTGTGATGCTATATTATGCTTTACTAAAGTGTTTTTGTGGTGTACAATCAAACAGCCAGTAAGTAATCAAGGAAAGTTTCGTAAAGCACAGCAATGAAGACGCAACGAGGCCGGCTCCAGTAACGGAAGCCCGAACGGAACGCGCATACTTGGCACATCACCAACCGATACAGTTAAATTTCAATAGTGTTATTTCCATGTCACATAAAAGCCTATAATGTTTAAACGTCCTACCGACCAAACGTTCAGAGACGCGAACTTAATTATTTTATTACAATTTGTTGTACAACAAAAGGTAAGAAAACAATTAGGGTATAAGTACGCGTACATTAATTATATTATGAATATGATTGTTGAATGATGACTGCCTCATTGGTCGAGTTGGTTGCAAGTGCGACTGCCGAACGGGAGGTACTGGGTTCGATTCCCGGGTCGAGCACTACTAAAAATTTTCTAA
>DWFO01000330.1:0-21844 GCA_018246595.1 Mimoniades nurscia nurscia
TAAATTAGAAAATTTTTAGTAGTGCTCGACCCGGGAATCGAACCCAGGACCTCCCGTTCGGCAGTCGCACTTGCAACTAACTCGACCAACGAGGCAGTCTAATTTTCGTCGAACTTTAATTTTTATAGCGTCTAAATGGATCTTAACAAACATTTGGTCTAGCTAAGTATTGTTAGTCGAGGACATAATAGCCCAATGCCCACGCGATCCTGAGCGCTATTCGTACGCGGATGAAATTTGATGCCTTCCAAGCCTTATGCAACGCCATGCAGGGACATTGTATATGACTTAGGCATCGTAAACTCCTGTACATATAATAATTGTTTGCAAATTTTCAAATTTGTATTTATTTTAGTCGATTAAGGCATACTTAGGGCAGATACTGTCTAATGTCTAATTAACGTGGGAGCGTACGATACTGCTGTGCTTACCTCTTCGGGGATTCACATTGATTGACACGAAATATTATATAAAATTATTGTTGTTTACTTGCGGCAACACCGCTGTGATGACTGCAAATGACAATGATGAACGGTACACGATATGTCAGTGTTGCAATACTAAAAAATTCACAAGGCCATTTTAAGCTACAACTTTCGTATTGGATTTAAATAAAAAAAATATAGTATTATTATTATTACGACCTGTCACGTCCATCACCAGGTGGAGAGCAAGAAGAGCCAAAGATTTATTAAAGCCAAAACTGTATTTACAGTAAAATTACTACGTAAACGAATAATAATTAAAATATGCACCACCTATTTCATAGTAGCTGATGGAACGTGGGAGTGCACTATATTCCTCTGACTATCTCCTCGGGGATTACGGGCGTGATGTAACGTATATACAGATGTACGAGCATCATAATATTTATTAAGTTTATTATATGCCTTGGAGTTTTTTAAACCAATAAAAATACACAAATACAGGACACAGTTTTTCCGTACAGTTATTAGATTTCCGTATAGTCATGTTATTAGAGATTATGTTAGGTCAAATATTAATTTTACAGCGTTAAAAGTTTCTTAATTTAAATTAAAACTTGTTATTAAACTAAAACACACTTCAGATACAATCGTTTAGTATCAACCTCAGCAATACACTATGAATGCTGTACGGTAAACTTTTCCGGGATCATAGGAGAGCATCCCGTGGGAGTGGGGCGGACGTGTCTAGCGAAATGATCCTGCTGAGGGTGTCCATATTACATTGTTAAATAGGGACACATATTGTTATCATTAGTAAAGAATAAAAATTGAAAAGGAAATTTATCAACCACTTTTTAATTTTAAAATGAAATTGCTCCTATCTATAATAGATCTACGGCTACTTGACTATACTGTTGAAGTTATAACAAACTTAAACGTTAAAAATAAAGAAAAAAAACGTCGTGAAAACTCAATGCATTGTAGATAAATATTCTCTAAATACATATTTTTGACCTTATGCCTATAACATAAACACCAATACAACCGCGCATATATGTAAAAGCACGATACCATGAAAAACCACATAAACGCTTTTTTCTACAGTTTGGTTTGAATTGAGCGTTTACACGACGAGCCCGTAACTGGAGACGCGATCGGTCGCTTCGACACATCGCGACCGCAAACTGCGTCCGGCGACAGTGGCTAAGTGGTTTTATTGTACATATAGACATGTGTATGGATGCTTATGTGTGTATTTTATGTGTGTCTTTAACCTGTTGTGTGCAAATTTGAGGATATGTTAGATGTTAATGTATGTAAGATATCATTTGTATCCATATTTGGTATAATAAAAGTATATACAGATATATAGATGGATATATTGTTAAATAGGTATCTCGCCTTTATTTCCTCGAAGAGGTAGGTAGAGGAGTGTAGTCCACTCCCATGATGATCACATGTAACGTTCGCATGCAATTTTTTTTTTTAGCAAAAAAGCTTAGTAATGTGTATGGTGGTGTTGTATGTTACAGAACAGATTAGGGCAAGACTGACAGTATTAATCCTACAAAAGCCTGTAAGAATAGTGAGCGTACAGCTCATCCAATCCGTCGGCGCCTTTGTACAGGTCTCACGCGCGTCCTAATAGCAATACGCAATCACGCGGTAATGGAACCCCAGCTGGAGTAGGAAATGCAACAGGACACACTGTTTGCTCATTGGATATACGTAACTCATTGGATACATTATAAAAATTAGGTGAAAATACCTTATCTCGGTGAATAACATCAATATTTTTATTAACCTACCGTCGGATACAGAATTCTCAGAATCTGATGGGTCATAATCTACTACTAGCCAAGAACTTTGAAATTAAGACTCAGTAAACAAATCAAAATTAATTAGTAATTCGCCACAAACACAAAAAAATACCGTCTTTGATTTGTCTATCACATATTTATATGAATAGTCCGAGTTAAAGTTGGATCATATCACAAGAAACAAGGCGTGTGTCTAACATACATATACATAGCCATCACATATGTAAACGAGCAAAAAATTATCAATAAACACAAAATACCATAATTTTAGATACTCACCACCTATTCCGTAGTGGGACGTAAACGTAACTGGTGAAGCGTGGGAGTGTTCTACATTTCTCTGCCTAACCCTTCGGGGATGACAGGCTTGATGTTACGTTAGATAATTAGATTTTGAAAGAGTCGCCGTTGATACGCGTATTGATTAATGCTTACCAAACGCCTATTCAACCTCTACATCACATACTACATACATTTACATGCAAAATATTCGTCGGTTACCAGAAAATGGTCACTGAAATCAACAGGTATTATTACATATTCTACTACGTTATATATACCTAATCCTCTGATAGCAGGCAGTGGCAACTTTAAAATGTATCGCAAACAGACAATCTCTGGCGAGCACAGACAGCGAAATCCATCATTTGCACAAACATATTGAATCCCACAATCTGGCCGCTCGTTTCGCTTCGTAAATAAATAAGAGAGAAGCCAACAATACGCTAATCATATTCCCCGCTCGGTAATATATTTGCTCGGAACGTACGCCGACCTAACCCAGTTGAAGTCAGCCCAGTCAGGCCACTCACCTACCCATCATTACGGCTGTGTTATTCAACGTATATTTTACATACCATCACATACGTACTAATATATTATGCCAGCTATTACACATTCTTTGATAAGAGTGCTGTGATATTTCCTGTTGAAGTCATTGGAAGAAAATGTGAAAATGTGAAATAGTCAAATCTGGTTATTTTTCTCTTTAACGTGTTTTATTATGTTTCCGTACAATATAAAAATAGCAAATTGATAAATTACAATACTTTCTTAAGGTCATGTAAACCTGGAAAAATCGCAACTTAGACGATAAGGCCGTCTATTTTGTACACTCCTTTTTCTTTACCAATGTTTTTTGTAAATAGTTTTTTTTCCATTTTTTTTCTCTTATAATTATTTGCTGTATGCCGAGTTCAGTGTGCAATAAAGTATGTATATTGTATTGTATTGTAAGACTACGATGACAATGGTTACCCAAGAGCAATGTGCAATTCTATTCGGGCCCTTGTAGCCTATAAGATGTTAAAGCCTAATATAGTTGAGTGTGTAAAAGACAATTGGTATTTAGACACCATTTCTGAAATGTTTCATTGATTATTTAAATCACAATGTAACTATTTACTTTTACTAAATCCCAATCGTTTTATTAAAGGCATAGGCGGCGCCACAAACGTTGGTGCGTAATATTATGACAAACATAACTCACGATTGTAATAAAATCGTCGTAAAACAAATCTAAACAAAATTAGCGTCCGTTTAAACGGTGTTATTCAGTTAAACTTAAGTAACTATTATTTTTAAAATCTCACTATTGATGAAACGAAACTATAGAACATATACAATCAATGAATAACCTTTTGAACATTGGTGTAACTCGTAATAAGCTTGTGTATAAATGGCACATAGAGCTATACAATGCGGGTGATGTAAACGCACCTTACAATGCAGATTAGCCGAGTGACAGATGGAGTATTGTGAGAAATATCTCAATTCATTAGCGAAATGACTGGCTGTGGATGCGGGTGGCATTGACGCATTGAGATGCATTTGATAAAGATAATATTCTATTTTTGGTATCGCTTTCTTAAATAATGGCGAGAGAAAGTGTTATTTTTAAAGAAAGCACTAGTATTATTTGGAATGTTGTCTAGGATTCCTATCTTGGAATCTACTTTTATATTTGTTTCTGCGTTCAAATTTCCCTATTAGTAATCTGAGTAGAGACTTGTAAATAGAAACTTTAAAGAAGCATTAAATATATAGGTATTTAATGAACATTACAAACATGCGTAAGCACATGAACAAAATTCTCCTGAACATAGCGTTTATAAGGCTTCGACGTGTAACATTTAGCAGGTAGAGTTTTCTCCTTTAAAAGGTTGTGCGACCGGAATGATAAAATAAAGTACACTTCACTTAACTTTTACTTTTGACGGCACAAAGTTCGGTCTCAAAGGTCAACACTGCCGAACAGGTGTGCCAGATACGGGACGTGGGCGGAAACACACAGTCGCGTATCATATGCGGGCGACATATTTACTGCCTATAAACCAATATTTTTGCATAGATTTTATTTATAAAGTAGTTTTTACATGTCCGCTTAGCTGGGCATTTATAAAATTGAATAATAGTTGTTAATAAGAGTATTTTCAACGTCAACGTACTATGCGACTCTTCCATTTACAGTAGGTGCTCTTTAAGACAACTGTTTTAATATAATCTATCTCCATTTTTTAATATCATTTAATGGAATTTAATATCATCTTATGGTTTTTAATACCACCTATAATTTACGCATTGATTATGTAAAAAACATATTCATTGACCCCGTATTCAGTGCTTCGGATACAAGGGATCCATACATGTCTAGTTGTAGTGCAGGAGGCCCGTGTGTTTTCAGCGTATTAAGAAAATGATCTTCCTAACGAGGGCGCGTTGCCATCGCGAGCTCTCTCATTACAGCGACGTCTCATTATTGAAATACGGAGGCGAGGGAAGCGGAGGGGAATGGGAGGGGGAAGGGTAACGAAGGCTTCGAGCGGAAGCAATTGTGGTATTGTTTCTAGGTATTTTATTAGTGCCTCATTTACTTCGTCTACAAACGAACAGTCGGAGATAAGCGATTTTATTTATGAAATTCGTCAAGTACTTGCACCTAATTTGAAATCTTACGCCTGTAATCCTTGAAGAGTAAACAGAAGAGTGTAATAGAACTTCCAGATTTCATCAGCTGGTGATGAGCCTATTACTATACACCGGGCACAAATCCAAACAAAATCACTACTAGAAAATTCGAGTTAAAAAACCCAATAGTGCTAACCCGATCCGGAAATCGAACCCACTACCTCAGGATCAGCAGCTGCGCTTGCAACCGCTCGAACAAAGCGGCTGTCAAAGATGGATGTGTATAACCTCTTCCAAAATATTATCATTACTATAAATAAAACTTCAGAAGAAAACTTTTAGTTACATGCTTTAAAAAAAAACAATTAGTATTCAAATTAACACCTGGGTCATTAAGCAGCGTAATGGATTTACCATTTGAATGTCTCGAGTCGATTCTCAAAATCGATAAGCATCGTCATTGATTCTGAACAATTTTAACATTCCATTAAATGACTGATAAAAATTTGCATCAATCAAAATTACCCGTTTTCCTGGATCTGCTCATTTCCTTATATTTATACACATGGAATTAATAAACTTGTACGTTACCTATGCATACTTATATTTTGTGTGACTTCACAACTGAAACTCATTATATTTTAATTTTCTATTAACTGTGTTTCAAAACAGTCGAAACCTAAGAAAGCAGTCATTCCTGATCAACGATATAAACAGATTTAGCAACGATACTCTCTCGGTCAACGAGTTTCAGTGTTACCTACGAAATTGGTCGGATAGAGCATACGGAGCTTTATACTCGTAGTTCTGTACGTAGAAGGCCGGTACAGACTAAGCTATAAAATGTCTTCATATACTGTACTATATATTATAACAAACTACAACATGCGGTAGCTATATTACAATATACATACTCCATACTCGCGCAATAATATGTCTTGCTATATCCGTTTACATAATTTGACGACGAAGTATTATTATACATAGCTAGGTGTGTGTGCACTCGACCTGTATTGTACAAAACATATTATAATATCTATTGCTATAATATATGTATATAATCACATTATACCTAATATCGATTGCTATAATATATATTATAGCTCTGTCTGGGATGACCCTTATACAGACCTCCCGCTCTACACGAATATAATATTCATGAAAGAAAAAAGTCAACGTGCTCGGAGCGTTTTCGTAAATTGCCAATACCAGCCATATTGGGGCCGCGTAAAATCACATCAGATAACACGTCGAATTCACTTTTGGTCGGACCGGGCCGATCGTGAGGTATTGATTTTTGTTAACTTAATTTATTACATAGCGGCTGTTGGCCGCGGCTCTGGTCGCTTTTGTAGTTAGTGTTGTAAGACTGATTTCTGCCTACAGTATGAAAAATGTACGAGGTAGAGACAGTCGCCTATATTATACGTGACACACAATACGTTGCATATAATCCACAGATTAACATTAATTACAGGTACACTAATAAATTTTGGTAATTTCTGTGAAAACTACATATTTTGATTTCGTTGGTGGTTGCACAAAAAACTTATTTATGTCTATGGGCTTAATACAATATAGAATATATATTAGAAAAGTGCAACGTACAAACTGACTGACGGTAAAACTTGTATTATCTAAGTTGGGAATGCTAACTGCTTCGTACTTACGCTTTCAGGAAGCTGTTATTTGGACACTTGGCGGTAATGTTGTTTTAAAAACCGATAATATTTAACGAGAAATCGCTTATCATATATATGTATGATTGTGTGATGATAATACTAATATCCTGTTTAAGTTCACTGCGGGACAAAGGCTTCCCCTGAGTGTTTTTCGCCTATAAGCACTTATGTAAATGTTTTTTATAGAATTTTCTATAATTATATTTTATAATTTCTACAACTTACTAATTTTTTCTTAGAATGACACAGAGTCTGGATTTGTACGACAATACGCTCATCCCCCGTTCCATGGCGGGAAGTCGACGTATCTAGCGAAACGTCAGAGTATACTACCCTCCTCTGCCTATCTCTATGGGGATTACAAGAGTGATGTTACGTTTATAAATTACAAAGCTAATACTTCGAGTTTCTTCTACTGATATGGAAATACCATGGTATATGCAACACATCCATAGTAGAGAGACTGAGCAGCGACAGTACAGCAAAAGAGAGAAGAGTAATGAAAAGTAAAAGTGCAAACATTTGTGGCCATCGAGACACATCGGCCGAATTCTAATCAGCCGCCCACGCACCACTCGTAACACTTTCTATTGGCATCGCGCGATCTCGCACGCTCCAGTGTGGAGTCTGATAGTACGGATACAACCATATCCAGTCTCTTTAATTTCTCAGGTTTGAATAAGAAAATATTTAAGATAAAACGAGTCACTGAAGTAATTTGTAATTAGTACGATAAAAGTGTTGTTTACGAATTTTCTAGTAGGAGATAAGTGGAAATCTTATATCGCAGCGTCACGAGCCGGCGGCGTTTGGTTTCTTTAAACACATTATCTAGGAGGATTATTGGTGGCAGTAAATAATAATAAAATCGACATGGAGGCTTGCGTGACGCACGCTACCGTGGCGAGGGCTCGTCTCCGCGGGCGGTGCTGCTCCGACCCGGCAGTGGACGGGATCGAACCTACGAAAGGTGTTGTGTGATAGTTCCTGTTACAGCTACATACTAAGGATGATTTAATACACCATCACCATTACGCTACCCACAATGAGTAGATGATGTTTCAGATTGTTGGAACATAAAAGGAAAAATTTGATAAGTTTCAATCAATTAGAGCATAAAAATTAGAACCTTCATGATAAGTCTTTCCAAGCTATTATTGTACATGCACAAAATAAAGAGCCCTTCTAGACGATTCCATGTCATTATCATGTGTAATATTTATAAAATACGAAGATGATTTTTTTTCCCGTAACTTAGATTGCATCGTCATTATCATCAGCATATTACAGTGCACTGGTGGACATAGGCCTCCCTTGAGGGGTTATGCCTATAATCGCATGCCAACGGTCGGTATGCGAGTTGTGGATCGCAGAGAATAGCTTCTCGCACCACCCAAGGCACTTAGCTGTGCCTAGGCAGACCACACCGTACTCGTACTTCGATCTGTCAACGCCGGGTGTAGTCACCACTTACGACACCCTGTAACCCGGCACGGGGGAATTAGATTTCATAATAGCAATTTTTAAACGAATCTGCTATATTTCACTTCTTGTAAATAGTTGCAGCAAAAGTATTTAATTGCCCTTCAGATGCCAGTAAGTTCTTTAGTGTCATCCGTGTGTTATAATTTATTATAAGAGATCCTTTTTATGACCATTCAGGACACTAAACTTTCCACACAAGTGGGGTAGCCGCGAAACTGCATCCACTACGTTACTTAGGGCCGATGAAAGAAGGTTTAAAAACTGACAGCCAAATGTAAAGCGTATAATAAAGTAAAAACACGCGCAGGAAGATATTATAACTGATATCGAGGTCCTATAAGTTTATTGTAAACTTTTAGAACATCAATACCTTTATTATTAATCCTAATAATAATAAAAACTAAAGATAACCGAGATGAAAGTAATTGGCAATTTCATGGTTCGTGTTTTTTTTACAATAAATTTATTTTCCTTGTTTCAACAAGAATATCGACCAGATACTACATGGTTGCTACAATCGCCTCAGGATCAGGACCACCTGCGTTCACCAGCACGATAGACTCGGCTGAGACAAGTTATTATTTTATATAAACATCATTGCCCACTTTATTCGCGAAGACGGCCCGTAAGTGATTATTTGTAAGGTCCATCATTATAAGCATGGGTAATGGTGTTGAAACTACAGGTTACGGGGTCTAAGTTGAAAGGCGGTGCGAGCGAGACGGACGTACAGAAATCGCGCACACGCGATTGTGATGGTGCGTGAATACCAAATTGCCAATCATTACATTACATTTACTCTGAAACGGTTAGCAGGAGTCGATTTGCGGAATGCTTCCGATGGAACATTGTTCTCATTTTGTTCCCTTAATGAGATTGTAAAAGGATTTCCATTACTGACGAGACGTTCGTTGAAAGTGAAGTATCTCATAAAAAATGAATGGATAAAAGCTAACATTTTTATGCATCTACATTAACAGAGCAAAATGGGCGACTAATAGACGTGACGTCGTCAGATTGTCGTCAAAGTAATTGAGTGGCTTTTATATCTTTTGCAAATAGTCATTTAAAATGTATATAAATTCAAAACTATCAAGTTCTGTGCGATTGTAATTATACGCAATCATGGAATAGACAGGTTTGAACAGACCGCGGCGACAAATACAAAAATAATTCAAAGGAAACTTAGCAGTTAATGCAGTAGAATGAAGAAATTCCATTGAAATCTCTATTAAAGCTCAATTCAGTGGTAAATTATTGTAATAAATAACGCCTTATGCAACAGAGCCTCGATTAGATTCTACCAGCGTGTAAACAGGCGTAATAGGGGATTTGCTGTTTCATTATCGCCCTACTACGTTAGCTCAAAGCTTAGTTGAGGAGCACGGATCGCGCGTATTTATGCGAGAGAAATATATTTCAAAATTTGACGATTTCTGCATTCCTCACTAATACACTAAGTAGAAATCGATGAGATCAGCTGGTTCTATGCCAGTATTGCATCTGGTAAGAAATAAGTGCGCTAATTTGTATCATTATATGATTTTGCGTTATATAGAATGTTTATTTTACATATTTTGAAACGGCACCTGTGAAATCATAATGCTAAAAGGTTGAAAATCAAGCAGTTGAGTGAGATTACAAGTAGGTATAACCATAAAAGTTTTTTTTTTCTCAAAATGGTTATCAGTTAAATGATTTTACTTTTAATAGTATTATTACGATTGTCGTCAGGTAGCTATCAGTACGTAAATTACAAATGTAAATGCCAAGTATCGGTTCGAAACGTGGGCACTTAAACATTTGTATGCAGAGACATTATGCATGCCGTGACGTAGCAAAACGGACACAGTGCGCTCTGCGTTCGCGATGTAAATCACCTCGGTCGTCTCTACAATGCCCGACCTCACGACCAAAATAAACCCTGGGAAACATTCAACCGAAATGATTAACGAAGTAATCAACGTTTAATTCTAAATAGTACATTGCAAAGAAACACTGGTTAAAAAATAATTAATTAAAATTAAGCAAAGTAATAAAGAAACACTTAAAATATAATATGAAACATCATTTTTTCTTTTTGGCCTTTACAGACAAAGTTTTTTGTTCGGGTTCTGGCGGTGGAGTAGGCGGTAGCTTCCGCTCTGGCCATTTGCGTTTGAAATATTCAATCATAGCAGCTAAATCAACGGATCTCGATTTATCCGTACGTGGACCGGCGAACAAATTATACAATTCGCCTAATAAATCTTCATCCAACTGCGCTCCACGAAGCTTCATTTCCCGACTGAAAAATTTCGTGTCCATTGGCTCCTTATTGACTTTGTACATTTGTTGCACTACCAATACAAAATCAAACGCTCGCTTTTTAGATTTCTTACATAGACTCTCAATTCTATTTAAAACAATTTCCCTCATATCTATGCCTTTTGAAGCGAATGCTTTTCTTATATACCCATGAGTAATAACTGTATTCTTCCTAAAACTAAGAGACAGAACTACTTTTCGCTCTTCTATGAAGTCGTCGGTAACAACAACGTTATCGAGCTGTAGTCTTTGGAGCATGACTTTACGGTCTTTCAGAGTAGACAGCAAGTTTAAGGCATCATCTGGGGTTAAAAGATTGTAAGATAAATTTAAAGTAACAAGACTAATGGCTTTATCCAAATTAGCCCTAATAGGCTTTACAACCGGCGTCGAGAGTTTGTTATTACTCAAATTTATAACTTTAATATAAGGATTTTTCAAGAGTATCTTGAGACCATTTCCCACTCGAAGGCCACTCAGCGAATTCCATGATAAATTTAATTCTTGTATAACATTGTTTTCAGACAATCTTAAGCACAGAGTGTATACAGCGTTTGGTGACAGAATGGTATTCCAAGATAAATCAAGGTGTGTTAATTTATTGTTAGTCTCGAAAGCCTCACTTAGAGCCGTCACTGCTTTAGCGGTTAATTCATTGTTGTTTAGATAAATTTCGGTAACGTCTGACCCAAGAAATATAGCTCTAGCTAGAATTTCCACGCCCTCGTCTCCAAGTTGATTTTTACTTAAAATTAGTTTTTTTACGGAACAGTTAAGATGCAAATTTACAAATAATCTTCTTGCACCTAGTGGGCCAATTCTGCAGCCGTATAAATTTAATTCTCGTATCGTAATATTCTCTAGTAGCATTTCGCCCAAATGAAAACATCCATCGAGGTTTATCCAGTTATCGGTTAAGTTTAATACTGTAACAAATCTATTATATCTTAACGATAATGCAATAGTTCTAAACGCCATAGGATTGATACCATAATAACTTAAATTAACTGTTTCTTCCAGTAGCTGTCGATAAAAACATTTAATGGGAGCTAAGTTAGCTTCCTTGCATAAAGCATTGTAAAGTTCTTGTCCATCATCAGCATATTTAATCTTAGGTTCTGGTAACAGAAGAGCAGCCTCAAGTCCGGGATCTTTAATTCCTGGGTAATTGTAGTAAACGTGTCTCAGTACAGAACTTGCTGAAAGAGGTATATATTTAGTGCAGATTTCACCACTTCCTGGATCATACAATCCTTGGTTGTATAGAATGCGTTTATTATTTTCTTCGAGATGCTCAAAATTTAACGAGGACCACTCTCTCATGGGTGGCTCTTCAGATGAATCGAGTTCATATTGATAAACCTCTTTTATAACCCTCACAGAAGTTTCTTGTAGACTATTATCTGAAGACATTATTTAGATTGCTATTTTATCAATATATTCATAAATATTTTATAAGATAACACAACACTTATCAAAAATGTACTGTCAGGTTGTTGACAGGCGAATATTTTATGTTCTTTTATTTTTGTTTTTTATAAAATTCCGAGAAAAGGTTATTATTTTTCAGTAAGTCACCAGAAAAACTCTGGTAAATAAATTAAACACGTTTTCTTTACATTTTATTTAAAACTTAGAAGTAATATTACAATAAATAATCAAAAATTTATGAAAATCGAGTACAAAAAATTATAATTAAATATTATAAAATTACAAACGAAGTGGGTACAGTTATAACTAAAAAAAGAAGATGCAAAAATATATAAAAATTTAAAGAAAAAAAAACATTTGTAACATAAATTGAAAAATAAAGACAAAGAATGTATTCTTATTTTTTTCCTTTTTTACTTTTTTTTACTGGTTCGGGTTCGGGTTCCGGTTCCAGTTCTGGTTCCGGTTCCGGAGGAGGGGTTGGTGGCAACTTTCGATCTGGCCATTTCCTTTGCATGTAATCTACCAAATTAGAAATATTAATAGTTTTAATCTTCGTAGGTTTACCTCCAGGGAAAGTGTTCACTATTTCGTCTATTAGATTATCGTCTAAAGGCGCTCCAGTATCGGTAATTATAGTAGCGAAGTCTTTACCGCTCATAATCTCTTTGCCATCTTTTAATAGCTGCATTGCAACAAGAGCAATATCTACCGGATGCTTTTTTGGTCTTTTAGCTAAGAAATCAGCCCGATTTAGTACCAAGTCTCTCATATCAGGCCCTTTGGCTTTATATCCTCCGATAACTCCACCATAAGTAATAACAGTATTTTTTCTACTTTTCAAGGTTTTAATATAACGCAATAAAGTCAAGAACTCTCCGTTCACGAACACGTTTTCCATCAAAAGATTTTGTACTTTCACAGCAGCAAATTTCATTTTAGTAAGTACACTTACGGCGTCTTCTGGAGTCATTGGATTGTAAGATAAATTAAACGTTACTAATTTTTTCGCCTTGCCTAGGTTTTCAATAATAGTGGAAATAGCTTCACCATTCAGTTTGTTATTACTTAAATCTAAATTACGTAAGTTTGGGGATCTGAGAACAGCTTTGATTCCTGCTGCCACACGAACTCCAGAGAGCGAATTCCATGACAAGTTTAAGTCCTGAAGCGAATTGTTCTCGGCCAAGATAGCAATCAAATTGTGGGTTCCACCAGGAGTATAGTAATTGTTCCATGATAAATCTAAGTGGCTGAACCTATTATGTGTTTCAAATGCTTCCGCTAAAGCATTAGCAGATTTGCCGCTGATATTATTATAACTCAATAACATTTGTTGAACTTTGATACCATGAATAACAATTTGTGAAAGATGTTCTACACCCGTATCACCTATACCATTTCTATTAAGGTTCAACACTCGAAGCGATCTATTAGGTGGTAAACCTGCAAAAAGTTTTCTAGCACCATCCGGGCCAATCCTGCATCCAGATAAAATTAACTCGGCCAAAACACTATTTGTGGTCAACATTTCACCTAAATGATAACAGGAATCTTCATTTAAAAAATTTTCCGTTAAATCCAAAACGGTCACATATCGATTGTTTTTCAAAGCCATAGACATAGGTCGGACACCATAAGGATCAACACAGTAATATCTCAAATTAATTGCGCTAGTGATTAATCCTTTATAAAATGCAGTTATAGGACATTGATTCATTTCCTTACAAATCGCCAAGTACAGCTCTTGACCATCATTCAGATATATTACTTCATCTTCCGGTTCAAGTACAGCTTCCTTAATCCCAGGGTCAGACACAGCGGGATAACTATAATATGGATGTTTCAAAATTGAACTTGTAGACATAGATATATACTTGGTACATATTTCACCACTCCCCGGATTGTACAAGCCTTGTTCGTGCATTGCACGCTTCTTGTTTTCTTCCGGAAGTTCAATAACTAGAGAGGACCACTCTTCCATGGGAGGTTCCTCCGAGCTTTCCTCTTCGGGTGCCATGAATATAAATTCGGCTTTTTCTTCTGCAGACTGTGAACTCTCAGACGACATTTTCTGATATAATAAATAAAACTTTATATAAATAAAACTATTAGCAAATATGTCGTAGCTAAACTGACAATACCAAAATATATGTCAACGTTTAAACATCTAATTGACAAACATGAAAGAATTCTATGTATAAACTAGATAGGTATATTGTTTATGCTATAATTGAAACAAAGTTTTTAAATATCAAAAATTGTTAAGAAGTAATGAAACGAAATACATCTAAAAAAGTACGCCCCATAAGAATCTGGCGTACCTATAGATATAATAATAAAATTAGTGAAACGAATACTAACAATAACTAAATTAAAAACTCTATAGATAACTGTAATAGATGATCTTTTAATTTTTGTCACAATCCTATTCTATTTTTGTAAACATTATTATTACTTATTACACCCTTAACGTCCTTACCTCTCTAACAAAATTTTCTTATTGCCGTGCAAATAACGACAAAAAATAAATGAGGGGATGGATAGTCTTTACAAACTTTCTACAAAATCTTTATAAACTAAAAATTTTGTTTCGGTACGTAATGTATGGAATTGTTCAAGTAAACAGTGGAACAAGCAGATTTCTAAGCTACCGTGGCCATCCTAGAGTACATCTCGCTTACCATTCGATGAGATTATAACCAAACACAACCCTATATTTATAATCATAGAAAAAATATGAGTATTATTAATAGGATTTTATAAAAGACGGTATTAAGCATTTAAATGGAAATGTTACCAGATTTAAACCGTACGTGCCTACATAATTATAGTTATACGTTGTCATCGAATCGACGTTTGGTTTTACGATTAAAATAGCAATGTCCTCTATAATAACGCGTTTAATGGTTACCCTTACAGCATAATACCTGTGTAGGACAGTAGGTATAGTGTTGAAGATGCTGTTCGACCAAGGGCGAGGGACTAAGCAAGGTTTAAAACAAAGGCCAAGTTATAACAGACAATATAAAAGTCTAGATAAAATGAGCAGCGCCCTTGAAAAATAGTTTAATATAGAACTTTTTATTGACATGCTTATTTGTAATAGATAAAAAGCCTGTAGGTACTCCTTTCATTTAATTTTAACTTGTTTTTCTTATATTATTTGTTTTTTAGTTTTTTGTCATCTCTTAATTATTCTAATTTGTAAAAATACAAATCTGCTGTATACATCTGTAAAGGCAAATCACACTGAACCCAATTGCTGACTATGTTATTTTAAGTGTAGGTAGTGATAAGTCGTTGATGTATTTTAAAATAAATAAGTAAATAAATAAATTACATGTACATGAACAAATAAAAATATTTTTTTAGAAAAAAAATTAAATATAGCACTTACTTTATGGAGTCTTTTCAAATAACATTATTACATTACGAAGAGAGTTATTTGACAATTGGTGCTCGCTGCCTACTCTGTAATGTGTAATTGGCGTAAGGTACACATTGACTTGTCATTCCGTTGAACGCCGCTAGTTCACCCGCGCGCAGTAGAACGGCACCGAGTTGACCCTTGCAAGTCTATCTTTATGTTTAAAAGTCGCATGGCGAGGTTCTAACGAGGCTTTAATTATAATAGTAATCTTTAGCTCACGCAATCGCACGAAATGAATACACTAAGACAATTACAGGTCTGGTGTTATTAAACGGCTTTTTTTCAACTTTTATCACCGCTATGTGTATAATGTCGTTTTATGATTAATTCAGTGTTATCATTTTCGTTTTTAAATTTAAATGTTAATACAGATCGGCTCCTTTTAGTTGTTTTTCTTTTATTTGTGAACCAGCAATTAAGGTAATAGTCAAGGCAAGCGCTTAATCGAAATCGTTAGAGATCCTTGGTGATCAGCGTTAGAGCGCAACTCGTGTGGGAAACTAAACGAAACCAAGAAAGTTTGACTGTGAGGGTAATATTAAAATGTAAAATATCATTTAACACAACGTTGATAGCCTCGTTGGTCGAGTGGGGGCAAGCGTGACTGCTTATCGAGAACTCTGGTTCGAATCAGAGGTCGGGTAATATTGGAATCAATAATTTCTAGAAGTGGCTCGGAGTATGGCAATAGGCTCACCACCTATCCCACGATGGGACGTAAACGTGACTGGAGATGGGTGAGAGAGGACTGCGCTCCTCTGCTCACCTCTTCGGAGATTTCAAGCGTGATGTTACATTAACGTACGTAACTTCACGCCTGTAACCCCCGAAGAGGTAGGCGGTAGAGGAATGCAGAACACTCCCACGTTTCACCGGTTACGTTTACGTCCCACTATGGAATAGGTGGTGAGCCTATTGCCATGCATTGGGCACATATCCAGACTCCTAACCACTATTAGAAAATCTAAATTGATGAAATTAAAATATATAAAATATATCCTTCAATCACTGGCTATGGATTCTATAGGTATATATATACCAACGTAATTAGTACCTAGTTGCACATAATATTCCAGGTGAGGCCGTACACCAACGTTCTATCATCATTAAAATTGAATAACGCACAGAGAAAACGAATCCTTTCGATTGACGTCATTTAGATGTACTTAGCGACCTTCGCCGGCACCCTAACGTCGACACTAAGTAAACGGGCCCGAGGTCGTGCCTTGCAAACCACAGAGTGTATTCGCACAGAAGAAAACGTAATATAGGCTAATAAAATTATATGCTGGTCTGCATCGACAATAAGTTTAGAGTTCTGTACGTTAAGTTTTTTAAGATGAAGATGACGTATTCCCGTTATATTTATATTATACTAAAGTTTTGGATTGTATAGTCGTACGATAACGGTAAGATGGTATTAAATTAAATTAAATTAAAAAAATATTGCATTTGACAAATTTTTGACATTGTGAAGATACAGAAAAACTTAACAAATAATGACATTTTGTCTCTGATTTTGACATTGGACATTTTGACATCTTGAAATATTGTATAAACCTTTAATTAAAGTAACATAAACGTAACTGGTGAAACGTGGGAGTGAAATACACTCCTCTGCATACATCTTCGGGGATTACAGGCGTGCTGTTACGCAATTTTTTCTTAATAAGATTACCACTGGGTATTATCGTGTCGTCTACGACAACAATTCAATTTCAATCCCGAAGCCAATTTCAAAATAGACTATGAAACAGAAATATTTAGCTCTGTTATTGCCCTAATCTGTGTAGAGTGCTAGAAATAGCTTTCGTCTCGAAGGGCGGAGTTCTCAGTGAAAGTTCAACCGGGGGGCACGGAAATAAGCTGTGACGTTGAAGACATCATCATGCGCACACGGGCATACGGCATCACGATCTGGCTGGCGGCGAGTGTGCAAGCAGCTTCACAATGATTGATGTTAATAATGAGCAATGTTCGGAGCCGCAGCGTTTATGACCCTCGGGCGTTGGCATATTTCTAACGATTTGTCAGAGTGAGCAAGCAGTGCGAGGCGCGGGAGGTCCTTGGATGGATGACCGCTTGAGGCAAAGAAAAGGAAAATTTTCATGGCAGTATCTACGCTTCGGAGTCAGATCCGACTGCCAGTATAGACAACTATGTATGTTCCATCTTCTCATACTGGCTTGCTCGGTTCAATATCTCCATAATGCTTCTCATCATAAATGCCAGTCATTGTGTATGGTTTAATAGACTATTTGACAACATTAAAAATATGATACAAATTGTAATAATCTTATTAAATAATAGCATGAAAAGCAACTCTTTAAAATTTTGAGAAAAATAAGTTCATTTTTATGTAAAAAACCAAAAAAATATATTTTTTAAATATAATCAGCAACAGGAACGTCCTGTGATTGGTTGTTACTTTCGTGACGTCCCACGCGTGTAAACAATAGATCGTTGTAAGTTTTTCGACGTTATCATCCATTTTTACGATAGTCCAAAGGCGACGTCCAGGCCGCGTCATGCCGCGAATCGCCAGCGCCGGATTCAGGCGCCTCTTACGACACCCTGTATTCTGGCACCGGGTCAGGGAATGTATTCTTAGTCCGCCTCAACACGGCAGAGTATATAATATAAGAGTATATTTTCAGTGTATATAAGAGAATATATCTCTTGACATTATAAACCCTTTTACCGTTCCACATTTAGAGGAATGGTTCCTCTCATAAAGCAGGTGGTGTTGGTAGACGAACATTAAACAATTATACATCGAATATTATATCAGCATTTGATCACGTGACAGATTGTATCGATTTTTCATCAGTTCTCAATTGTGTTTAAGGCGTTCGTCATTCATGTATTTATTTACTGCAATAGTAGCGTAGTGAATACGATTAATTCAAATGTCACATATACCTAATATTGAAATATTTTAATTTTCAGTTAAATTATTGCACAGCTACAAGTTCACGCGCATAATTGGGACAGGCAGGGCGCGGTTGCACGCTAATTAATAGAATTTGTCCGTCGTCTGACCGCTTATCGGGGTTCGGTGCCGGGCACGACCTTTTGTTGTATTACGTGTCCGTTGGTTGTCATGGTTACACGATTCTGATGTTTAAGTTGTATCGCACGCGAATTTACTTAATAGTCGTTAAACAGCCAGCTTGTACATAATATGACATGATTATTAAGATATTGCACTAGATACAAATTTAGAGTTCCACGACAGATACCTAATGATATAAGAATAAACCAATATTTTTTATAAAAATATCACACAGTCTATTGCTTACTTTAAAAGAAAAATATTTAATATTCAATCTTTAATACTAACCATATTAAAAAAAAATTGAATGTGCTTTTTTTCATATACAATTAGGTACGTCATCAAAAAATGGATTGCAGACATTGCATTTAGAAATGTACAATGAATGTTAAATAACATAACTATAAATACATAACATCATTACGAATTCATATTAAAAATCCAAACATACACTTTAAGTAAAATAATACTCTACTGATGGACATTATCACTGTCCTGTTCCACACCGATCTTAAAACACATACATATATTCACCTTACCGTCCTTTGTTACACAATTTTTCAAATACCAATAGTTTATGGTAGCTTTTCATGGTATCGCAATCATTGGTGCGAAATGTTATAGTATAACAAACGGATTCATGTCACAAAGTCTTTAAAGTCTTCAGTGATTACCCTGACAATTATTTGCAGGATACAACATATTCGTATTACAGAGACTCCTACACTAAGTACAGAGGGACAGACTGCCTGCTTATAATAACCACTGAACATTTGTCTGGCAAGAGTCCTGCTTACGAAATTTTGGAATGCAATGACAAGACGAGACATGTTGTTTTTGTTTCGATAATACAATTTGATCAAAGGTTTTTTTATTCAACAGATGCACAATGCCGCGGTCTCATTTCGGTACCGGCCAGCCCTAAAGCGGCACAAGGACTGAATAATGCTAATTACTCACTCCATGTCGGCAACATGGCTCGTGCGTACGTTCACTCCAAAAGCAAATGAAAAAAACCACATTCACCAGTCACCATAAATAGTGTATTTGATGCCTTAAAAGCGAATGGCATTCATGAATAAAAATACCTCGCCAAAATCGAAATGGCCGCAATTAAAGCACGCTAATTCTAAACACAGGGTTCGTTAGCTCGCGTAGGGTTGCCGTTGGAGAAAACAAGATATTTGCAAAAGATTTGTTTTACTAAAGTGATTAATCCAGAAATCCGGAATGTACCATAAATATATCTATTTTATTATACACCTAATGGTATACGAACATGGAATTATACAAAAAAGGATACCTTACAATTAGATGGTTATACACCATATAAGAGCGAAATTGCTTAAACAATGCGTTCTCTTTATTTTGAACCATCTAGGTTCTGTATGTATCTGTAAAAACGTGAAGTAAAAAGTTTTGATGTTCTACTTTCAAAACACTAGCACAAAATGCAGCATTTAACACAGTTTATGAACAGGTAATATTGTAAGGTGTACATGTGAGCTCCAACCCTGGGGATGCGCCTACGCAGCGGGCCTACGCGATGATTTAACACGGTTGGCACGACTCAATGGGATTTATGAATTTTCGAAGGCACGCGGCTCCCAATGTAGGTACCTGTATCCGTACGTATTATGAATTTTTAATGCAACATTGTGTTAAATCTTGTTGGCAACTTGAGATATGTTATTCAATTGGTTATCAAATGCAAATAAAGAGCAGCACAAAATGTACGGCGCGCGCGACATTCCGTATCTAATTATGAAAAAGAAAGTTCTGATTACATCATGACGGTATTAAGGACCATACATAGTTGTATTAAGGTCGAAACTAGATTGGTCGGTACTAGTGCGTGATGCTCGGTCTACGAGATAGGAGTGTCAATAAATAACAATGGGTATTTAGCGGTGTTTAGATTCTGATGTCGATGAAAGCGCGAACATTCCGCGCTGACGAATGCGATCCCCGAGATAGATATATGAGGTCGGTTGTCTCTTTAAGGTTATTGTAGCTATGATGATTCATCAGATTCATAACGATGCAAATTTTGTTCAGAAGAGGTTATGTGGTGGAAAGGGTCCAACCTAATTGCAAACGACAGTGCGCATGAGTCGAAAAGATACGTGTAGAATTAGGTAGTACTGCCCTAATGCGATATTGACATTCAAATGTGAAAAATCCTGGTGGTACTTAAAATGAGAAGCACCTCGAAATAAAAGACCTTCGTAGATTTTCTTCTCACTTTTCCTTTGCGCGGGCCATGGCATTTATTTCTTAGACGATATAAGCAGTAAATGAGCAGCAACAGTTATAAAAGTCTGTAACCAAGGATATCTATACCCAATCTCGAGGAAGATTGTGAATGGGTTTGTTTGTGTCTGAGAGTGCTTATTAAAAGACTATTCATTACAAATAGATGTGTGGGAATAGGGCTGTTAACACTTACGGCTCTAGTTAATATAGGTAAGTGACTAGAGTTGCAGTTAGCATTATGCATAGTTAATATTAGCTCCATTCGAAACTGGAAACATAATGTAACTGTGTTCAACTGCGGTAACAACATCACATGAATATGATCAGTCGTTAGAATCCTTTCACATCCTCGCCAAGATATTTTCTATCCTACATTTAACCAACTGGAAACGTTTAGTGTCAATCTCTAGCTAATTTCCTTTATTATCACTAATATAAATAAGTCAGGAATATGTGACATTTGCATATACGAGTACATGAATGGGTAATACCTGCAACTTGTATCGAACCCACAACCTCAAGCTTAGCAGTCAGTTTCACTAACTCAAATAATCAATTTGATCGTTTTAGTGATTTTTAATTTATTTCAGATATCGTTAGCGCCGGATCTTGTAAAATTGGACATCAGGAGGTCGTTCGTTGCTAATCATAGTGTTTAGTGTTGAACTTTTGTACAACACACACACAAACAACATAATAGATATCGTATGCACAAATAGTCTTTATACACCGTACACTGCACATAATACTACACTAGTGTTGGCTTAGCGATTTAAAATTTCGCTCAAAATTCCGCTAAAAATCAACATTCCGCTCTGTGGGCCTGGGTTCAGATCAGAATTGCCCAGGACGGCAGACTTACAGGCTTGACCTTTCTCATGCTGAATGAAGACCCATGTGATACAGTGGAACGCCATAAAGGGGTAATCATCCCATTTACAATTGTTCCATTAATCACTGTTATGTAACGCCCGCTACGTCAAGCCGCCACGCCAAGCCGGCCAGCCAACGCCAGAGCCAAGCCAAAGCCAAGCCAAAGC